>JNDP01001181.1:0-15305 GCA_000696975.1 Apophysomyces trapeziformis B9324 | reverse complement strand
CTTAGATCCACGCGCAAAATACAAATGGTGGTCTGAAATCCAATGGCCATCTGATTGGATCAAACAAGCGAAAGATGCCATTGAACAAACGTGGACGGAAGGATTCAAACCAATGGCAGACAGAGCAGCAGCACGCCAACAGACTCCAGCACTGCAACTGTTCAGACCAAGAGCACCAAGGGATCAGTTGAACGATTACATTGCTGAACCCATTGCAGAAGAGGACACTGACGTTCTGCAGTACTGGAAAAGCCGCACTGTACAATGGAAAGAGCTGTTGCAAATGGCGTCGCGATACCTTGTTGTTCCAGCTTCGTCAGTTCCATCTGAATGATGCTTTTCTTGCGCAAAGTTTTTCATTCCTTCTGAGTGGAATCGTTTGTTGCCAGAGTCGTTGAAGCAATCAGTGTTGTTAGATTCATGGATGAAAGAACTGCAGTAGCCTTTTTTTAGACGGCAAAATAAAAATGTTTTTTTCACAGTCTCAAACAGATTACGTGTGCTTGCTTTTGGTGCTTTTGCCTTTACTTTGACTTCACAGCGTTTTTACTTGTACAGTGCTTTAACCTGTTGGAAATTTTTATATCAGCACAATAACCCTCAAATTTTTCGCCATCTTGCCTTAACTTATGCATTGCATTCTGCTTCCATGGACATTGCTGCTTCAACCTCCCATATAGACTTTAGAATCTGGCAGCCATTCGCTTTATACATAAAACTTGCTGATTTCATTACAACCGAGATTACCTTATCCGTTTTCTTCTGTTTAATATCTCTCTGAAGGTTAATTGCGATTCTGAACACCACCTAACTTCGACCATTCCCGTCCATACTATAACCATTTGTGAATTCGTCACAATGAGCTCTTTCTTTTACTTGCTGTTTAACAATAACAGTTTCAACACACACTCTTGTACAATAACCAATAGCTTTTGGCCTTGTAGCTTCACTTTCAATCTTATAATTATCTAGACTACGTCTATACTTGCGTTATTATTGGTTGATCTGTTTAATCCGTGAATCTGATCTGTGATCCATTTTTTGAAAGACAGATCATCCATATCCAATCTGACTTAAAACAGATCAGATATGGATGAGGGTATGATCCGATCCATATCCAGTTTTGACGATCCCTAAGCATAATGGGTGGTGATCTGTGTACATGATATATGACCGCCCCTCCACAAAACAGTGCCACGTCCATAAGGCATGCAAAATGCCAAGTAGCTCCTGTTCCTGGGCCAGATAATTCCTTTCAGCCGTTGATAACTTCTTTGATTCAAAAGCCAATGGATGCATTAAACCATCTTTGCCTTCTTGCAGTAGTACTGCGCTGACACCATAATCCAATGCATCCGTCTCAATCACATATGGTAGATCTGGGTTGGGTGGCAGTAGGACAGGTGCGTTCACCATCCGAGATTTGATTTCTTCAAATGCAGTTTGACATTCTGTGGTCCAGGCTATTTCGCGCTTCTTGGCACCAGTTCCTTTTGTTAAGTCCATAAGAGGAGATGTGAGCGAGGAGAAATCTTGTATAAAACGTCTGTAGTGCGAACCCAAACCAATGAACTGTCAAACTTCTTGCACATTACAAGGGACTGGCCAATCCTGGATAGCCTTGACTTTTTCCACAGAAGGTAGAATGCCTTTAGCTGAAACCTGGAATCCCATGAACTGTAATTCAGTCTTGTAAAATTCGCACTTCTTGAAATTCGCCACCAACTGAGCCTTATGAAGGGCATCTAGAACGTGTCAAACATGTTCTTGATGTTCTTCTTCAGTCTTGCTGTATATAAGGATATCGTCCAGATAAACAAGTGCAAACTTGTCTAAGCACTCCCCCAGCACTGAGTTCATGAGCTTTTGGAACGTGGGCGGCGCGTTAGTAAGACCAAAAGGAAGAACCAAAAACTCATATGACCCATAGCATGTGTTGAAAGCCATTTTCAGTATATCTTCTTCATGAATCTGAACCTGATGATACCCGCTCTTTAAGTCAATGCTTGAAAAGTACTTGGCACCACCAAGACGTTTGAGGCATTCATCGATCTGAGGTAGTGGATGAGAGTTTCATTGCATGACTCTGTTAATGGCCCAGTAGTCTACGCACATATGCATGGATCCATCTTTCTTTCAAACAAACAACACTGGCGCTCCCCATGGTGATGAGCTGGGTTGGATAAGACGTAGATCCATCAGTTCCTTGAGTTGCTTTCATAACTCATCAAGTTCCAAGGGACTCATCTTGTAAGGTGGTCGATTGATAGGGTCAGCGTCACCAGTGTTGATTACATGTGCTACCTCTTGTAATGGTGGTAACCCAGGTAATTTGTCTTGAAAAACCTCCGGGAAGTCCTTGACTAGTTCTCAAACTCTGATAGATATGGAACCTTGTTCATTGTTCAGATCTGGTTGGATATAACTGAGGAACATAGCTTCAATATCCTTATTTCGTTCTATACGTTGCACTTGATGATGCGATATCAGATACGCCAGTTCAGGTTCTTGTCGTTTGTACTTTGGTTTGATCATGTATTCACGATCAACTACCTTAATCTTCCAAGTGTCCTGGTCCCAGTCAGGCATAGGTTTTGTGCATTTAATCCAATCGCGACCAAGGATAAGATCAAACTTGGTATCCAAGACATATGCAGGTACATCGTGGATATATCCTCCCACATTCAAACACAAGGTTACTTGCTTGGTGATACTGAATTTGTGTCCTCCAGCTGTTTCTACTTGTCAACCAAAGACTGCCTTGCTAGGAAGGTTCTTGACGATGTGTGATGAAACATATGTGCCAGATGCTCTGCTATCTAATAATACTTCACAATTGGTACCATTACAGACCATGTTGTACAGGGGCAAATCGGTATTGTTTATTGCATTTAAACTTTGAATGTACCTAACATCGTCTCCCATGTCCGTTTGGTTACTTGTCAAATTTAGACTTTCTTCATCTTCCTCCAATTCAATGAGCAGTGGATCCTTGCTATCCTCTGTGGTGACGACGTTGAGGGATTGTTGTTTCAAGCGTGAAGGGACTCCCTCTAATTCTGACGCGCTTGCTCTTTTAAATCATTCTCTTGGTTCTGATTCTTGTTTCTGGCACTGGGTACGCGACTTGTCATTGATGGTGATGAGCAGTTGCACGCAATGTGTCCCTTTCCCCTGCAATTGTAGCAAGTGAAAGATGTCGCTTCCTGGTCCAAGAACTTCCTTGTTTGTTGCCAGCCAAAGCTTCTCTGATTCTTGTTAAAATAGCCTTGACGGTGACCGTTGTTGTTGTGGTATGGTTGCTGGTGTGTCTGGATCGCATCAAGTTCCATAGGTGTCAGTCCAGTTTGTTGAGCTGAATAGTATGCTGCTCTTCCACCCACAGAACGATTCATTGGCCCTTCTATTCCTTGGGCAAAATCCCAAGCAGACTCAAAAGCCTCTGCTGCATTGTATGCTTCAGTAAGTGTCTTAGGTCGACTCAGCAAGACTTGTAAACGCGCATCATACTTGAGACCTCAGACAAATTGATGAGCTGCATCTTCATTGAACATCTCAGGTAGGTCCAACATGATATCCCAGAAGGCAACGATGTAGTCATGAATAGTGCCTGTTTGTTGCAAGTTTTGGAGATGTTGTCAAGCCAGCTGAGTGGCGTTACTTGGCTTGAACTCCCTTCTGAACATTTCCTTGAAATCTGGCCACGTTCTTGGAACAAGTGGTAATCCAGTGATCTCATTTACATTTGACTCCAGATACTGCCACAAGGTTGCCGCTGCATCTCTGAGGAGCATGGATGCATACAGAACTCATTGTTCATCATTGAGGCCGTTGAAGTCGCCATGTTTTCCACCATATGCAACCACGCCTCAATAGTGGCTGACACTCGTTCACCCTGGAAGACATCTGGCTGTACTGGCTTGACCGTTCATGGTAAACTTGTACTGTTACTGTGGTTCACCTTGGATTCTTCTCTCAGGGCCTTGATCTCTTCTTGTTGTGCCTTTATCTGCTCCAGCATGGAGTGCATTGTAGCCATCATTACTTGTTGATCCATGTTTTTCTTCTTGTATAGTTCTTGAAATTGCTGACTTAATCTTCTTGCTTTTTCTTCTAGTGCTCTTAGGTTTGTTTCTGAAAATTGTTTTTGACTTTCTTTTGGTATTTCAATCTGCTTGACGTTTGATTTATATAACGCACGATATTCTTCTGGTAAACTTTGGAGGACAAATTCTTGGATTACAAATTGTTTCTGTTGTTCGATGGAAAAATTGCTTGTCATCAGCTACCAAATGTCATCGTCGTACGCTGAGCTGGAATACCAATGGCCAGGTAATAACGGAAACAATGATAGAGGATTTGCAAGATAATAAAATAGACGGTTGATGCCCTTTATTTTGATTCTACTTCTAAAATATTTATACTATGTTATTTTCTAAGAGCTGACCGTTGGTGAGTCATGAAGACTTCTGTTCTTGCGTAACGGTACTTGTCATGACTCACATTGAGAGCATTTGACGCATGGTAAAGAAAGGTAGTACTAATGTTGTCAGTTCCTTTTTTTTTATGTGGGCCTGATCTGGATTTTCTTCCAATAACTGATCTCGGTCAAATCCACTGGGGATCCAAGGCAAAACAAACAATAGAGGATAAAGTGTAAACGAATGATGATTTTATTCACTATCTAGTTCTACAATATTTATATTATTTTCTAATGTGTCGTAGTCAATGCCACAGTCGATGTTCCAGTTGATCTTGTAGAGATAGAGGTTTCTACTGCAGTCAATACCTTCAGTAGGTGAAGTCTCCAATCCAAAATGATTGCTGTGGTAGTTATCATTCTGATTGGTCAGTCAATCTTCAGCTATGACATTACATCCCCCCAAGACAGTTGGTCGTCCTCAAGCAACGGAAGATATATCCAGAGCGGCAAGATGTGTGGAGGAGGATGGGCCATGTTTGATTTCGTGATGCATTTGAGCGCGGGAAGGAGTAGGATGGTACCAAGTGGAGTCAAAGGAGTCCGTGAGAGCAGGTTTAAGTCAGTCAGTATGTACCCAAGATGAGTATGGTTCACCTTGCAAATTACGCAGTTTGTAGATGTCAACGTCGGAGTTCTTGTCAACCACCATGTAAGGCCCCATCCAATTGTATTCAAGCCCAAAGCGATTTTCATGCCGGAGTAACATGTGATCACCAACGTTGAATTTTTGGTGTGTCATGATTGCATCCCATTGTTCTTTGTCTTTGGCACTAACTTGTTTGACTCAGTCTTCAGCTAATTGTCAAGCTTCACGCAATTTTCGAAGATAGGTGAGGCCATCATTTGCAATGATTTCAGGGTCTTTGGCAACTGTACCATCAATGAAAGGCCGTGAAGGGTCACCAGGGAGACGCAGCTCTCGACCATAGGTTAGAAAGAATGGACTAAACCCAGTGCTACGATGCTTGCAGATACGGCAAGCCCATAAGGCTGTGTTGATGTATTCGTCCCACTTGTGAATCACGCCATGCACATATTTTCGTAGCATTTACTTGAGAATGCCGTTCAGTCTTTCGCACTTGCCATTGGTTCTTGGGTGAAAGGCCGAAGTGAACTTGTGGTGTAATTTGAGCTGTCCCCCATAGAAAGCCACAACCTTGGCCATGAAGTTGGCGCCACGATCCATGAGTATTTCATCTGGACATCCAAATCGCATGACCACCTCTTCATATAGGAACTTGGCAATGGTTTCAGCGGTTGCTTCTTTTACTGCACGCGCGATTGGCCAGTTTGTTGCATAGTTGACAGCAGTAAGTAGCCAGCGGTTTCCATTGAGCGTTGTTGGGAGCTCTCCAATAAAATTGAGATGCCATTGGGAGAAAGCTGGGGGTACCGTGAGTGGCTGCATAGGAGCGTGATGTTTGTTGCGTTCTGCATTCAAAGCCAATTGGCACTGGGAGCACTTTTTGAGCCAGTCTTGTATGTCAAGGCGCATGCCTGGCCACCACCACCTTTTTCACATGAGATCATGAACTGTGAAGGTGCCTGTGTGTCCAAAACCGCTGTGATATTTTTTGACCAAATTGGCGCGCTTTGCCAGCAGTGTGTAGCAGACTTCTTGCATGTTATCACCAATCTTCAGCTTGTGGTATATGGCTCCGTTACGAACTATGAACTTCTCTCGATGTTTCTTCAGGATTTCTTTGACGTCCTCTGGCCACTCCTCCTCTAGGTGTGCGTAGAACTTGGGCCAGTCATCTTGAGGCACCAGTGGTGTTACATACAGGTATTGTGGTTCGATGTCAGTTTCATTTGAGATAACCGATGGTCCATCACGTCATGATAGCAGATCTGGTACATGATTGTCTTTGCCAGGCTTATAGCGAATGTCAGGGTCATACATTTCTAGATCCACTAGCCATCGTGTCAACTGAGGTGTGGGCTTCTTTTGAGTGCGTGTGTAGCGTAGTGGGTGATGGTCTGTGTAAACTATGTAAGGTTGGCCTTTGATGTAGCAGCGCCAAGTACTCAATGCGTGCAAGATAGTGAGTAATTCTCTCTCTTGCGCAGGGTAGTTTCGTTCTGCTGGTGACAGTTTCTTGGACTTGAATGCAATGGGATGCCAATTGCTGTTGTTGTCTTCTTGTAGTAATACTGCTCCAATTCCATGGTCCGAGGCATCCGTCTCAATAATGAAGGGGAGATCACTGTCTGGGGGCTGTAGGATTGGTGCATTGGTCATCCTTGTTTTAATTTCTTCAAAAGCTTTCTGACATTCCGTGGTCCATGTAATTGGTCTTCGTTTGGTACCTGTACCTTTAGTTAAGTCCGTCAACGGTGTAGCAATTGTTGAGAAATCCTTGATAAATCTGTGGTAGTGGGATCCTAAGCCTACGAATTGCTGGACTTCTTGAACATTGGTTGGTTGTGGCCAGTCTTGGATGGCTTTGACCTTGTTCACCGCCAGGAGGATGCCATCTGCTGAGACTCAGAATCCCACGAACTCAAGCTCTTCCTTGTTGAACTCGCATTTTTTTAAGTTTGTGTACATTTTGGCTTCACACAAGCGGTCCAATATGAGCTTGACATGATTCTTGTGCTGTTCAGCCGTCTTGCTGTAGATCAGTATGTCATCCAAGTATACCAGTGCAAAATTGTCGATGTAATCGTGCAGGACTGAATTCATGAGCTGCTGGAACGTAGGAGGGGCATTGGTTAAACCAAACAGTAGGACCAGGAATTCATATGAACCATAACGAGTGTTGAATCCAGTCTTAGGAACGTCTTCTGGGCGGATGTGTACTTGGTGATATCCACTTTTTAAGTCAATACTGGTGAAGTATTTTGCTCCCTTCAAGCATTCCAGGCACTCATCAATGCGCAGTAATGGGTGTGTATTCTGACGAGTGACTTGGTTTATGGCGCAATAATCGATGCATAACTGCATGGAACCATCTTTCTTGTGGACAAACAGGACTGGTGCTCCCCATGGCGATGTGCTTGGTCGAATCAAGCAGAGATCCAGCAGTTCTTTTAGTTGTTCGCGCAACTCATCCAATTCTTTAGGACTCATCTTGAAGGGCGGCCGGCTGATAGGTGCTGCATCTCCAGTATCGATTACATGTTTGACTTCTTGTATGGGTGGCAGTCCTGGCAGGCTGTCCTGGAAGACATCAGAATATTCATTTATCAATTCTTTGAATGACGCATTCACCATGTTGACGTTATTGTCTACCAGATATAGGAGGAACGATTCGTCCACTTTTTTATCATGATTGAAGCGTTGAATTTGGCGATCTGAGACCAGGTAAGTAGGTTCAAACGATGTGCGCGCTTGGCTGGGTCAGAGCATGTAGGTATGCCCATTTTGCTGGATCTTCCAAGTATTGCACTCCCAGTCAGGTTTTGGCTTCGCATATTTAAACCAGTCCTGCCCAAGGATGAGATCGAACTTTGTGTTTAGTACATAGGCTTGCCATTGGTGTCAGATGCCTTCCGTTACTTGAAGTTCCATGGCTACCTGCTTTGTAATTGCTATTGTTTGTCCACCCACTGTTTCCACCTCGCGTTCTTGAACTGCTTCTGACGGTAGCACTTCTGCCAGCCAAGAGGTGATGTATGACGAACTTGCCCCAGTGTCCAAGAGTACAGTGGCTTTTATCCCATTGCAGTGCATTATATACAATGGTAGGTCGGATAACTTGATGTTTTCAAGCGAGTTCAAATAGTCTTTCTCAGCTTCCCAGTTAACTATGGTGTGGTCATACTGACTTGTTTCCGATTCATTTGTATCAAAATTATACTGGGATAACTTGATTTTATTATCAGGTACTTCTTTTTCTTTGGATTGTTCACTACTAGCCTCAGGGGAGGATTTTTCATTGATCATGCACAACCAACCTCCCATCACAGTTGTGCTGGCGGAAAACCCAAATGCTTGGTTTCTTGTTCTTGATCCATCTTTCAAATAGCAGCCTTGATGTCCGCTTGTCGTTTACAGCAGTCACGGCGCAAATGCCCCTTCTTGCCACACCAGTAGCATTCCACATCTATGCGTTGTCCTCTTGGTCTGCTTCTTGGGGATCGTCAATCAATGGCGTCGAGGTCCATCAGAGTGACATTGTCTTGTCCAGCGTAGCCCATTGAATGGTGTGTGTCCGTGGATCGATCATGTCAGATACCTCATGCGCACTGTTGTGCTGCTTCAAAATTCTCTGCACAAGCATAGGCTTGCGTGAGATCTGTGGGTTTCTTGAGCAACACCTGTAATCTTGCCTCGTATCGCAATCCCTCAATGAAATAATCGATGGCATCTTCTTGATCCATGTTTGGTAGGTTGAGCATAACGTCATGGAAGGCAACTATGTATTTGGCGATGGTATTTGTTTGCTTGAGTTGCTTGAGACGTTGGTGGGCCAATTGCTCGGAGTTGCTAGGTTTGAATTCTAGATGGAAGACTTTGCAAAAAGCGGCCCAAGTGTATGGGGTCTCTTCCTCAGATTTCTTGACATGACGCCACCAGGTTGCCACAGGACCGTGCAGCAATGTCGTGGCAAATAATACCAGTTGATGGTCACCTATGTGGCTAGTGAACTCCTGATATTTTTCCAGCATGTGTAACCATCCTTCCACCACTGCAGCTGATCGCGTGCCATGAAATGTATCTGGCTTTGGTGCTTTGAGTGTTGCCATGATTGGTTGTTCTGATTTTTCTGACTGTCTCTCTCGATGGACGCGTAGTTCTTCTGCTTGTTGCAGGATCAATAATTGTAGGCTTTTCAAGAGCGTCTTCATTGTTTCTTCTTCACTGTCCATTTTCACTTGATGTTCCTTGATAATGTTCTTGCTTTGCTTTTCAGCCAGTTCTTCTAGTGACTTGATTTGCCTTTCTGGTAGGTTGATTCATTCTTCTTCTGGGATATACAGTAGCAATTCCTGGGCCTTGTATTCCTCATGGTATTCCAGTGGTAAGTACTTAAGCGTAAGCTGTTGGACAATAAATCTTCTTTGTTCTTCCAGTGTGTATCATTTTGGCATCAGCTACCAAATGTCAGTTCCTTTTTTTTTATGTGGGCCTGATCTGGATTTTCTTCTGATAACCAATCTCAGTCAAATCCACTGGGGATCCAAGGCAAAACAAACAATAGAGGATAAAGTGTAAACGAATGATGATTTTATTCACTATCTAGTTCTACAATATTTATATTATTTTCTAATGTGTCGTAGTCAATGCCGCAGTCAATGTTCCAGTTGATCTTGTAGAGATAGAGGTTTCTACCACAGTTGATACCTTCAGTAGGTGAAGTCTCCAATCCAAAATGATTGCTGCAGTAGTTATCGTTCTGATTGGTCAGTCGATCTTCGGCTACGACAATGTACTCCAAAAAAAGGTAAAAAGGTGACACAGTGGAAAAGTGGCATGACAACAGGATCAGCCAAAAAGAAGTACGACAAATAACATAAAATGGAGACGCCGGGGTTTGAACCCGGGGCCTTCTGCATGCAAAGCAGACGTGATACCACTACACCACATCCCCACTTACTTTTTCCGCTAAATTTGCGTTACATAAAGAAGTACTCACAACAACATAGACAACAACAACAACAACACTAAAGAAACACCCCAAACGAACGCATCCCACAGCGCATCCATCCCCATAGATAACGAATCCAACAACTCTGAGCAGTCTAGCTTAAAGTGACAGTGAGATCCAGTTGAAACTGATAAAACTGACATTTTGCAACTCATTCATAATTGCAATCTCAAGCATAACAAAAAATATCATTATACTCTATACTCTCAACCCCCACTGCCTCCGGCTGACAACAAATTCATTTTTGGTACAAGTATAGCACCAACACCAAACGACATGGATGAGAATACCTGAAAACTCATTCAACACCTTAATGATCAAATCGCTTCTTTAGAAGGGATCATTAATACTTATCAGGAAAAGGAAGCGACTTGGCAAGCTCAACAGAGTGAGCTAATGTCAATGATCCTTAAGTTAAACATGAAACTTGATGCAGCTCTGCCATCGATTACAACCCCTCTTAAGAAAGTAGCTCAAAAGGTTCAACCTGCTCAACTTGCCCCCACCACCCCCGCCAGTGACGTTTGTAGCTTGGCACGTGACTCAATTCATGCGCCAAAGCATACAACTTATGCTGCTGTCGCTGCTAGCCACACCCCCGCACCAAAGAAAAAAAGGGTGCGATCTATTCCTACCGCTGTAGTCCAACGGGTTCTTTCAGAACCATCTGGACCATCAGCATATGATTTTATCCATCTTCCTTGTCACCACCACCTGAAGCATTCTGATGTTCACCGCCTTCTCCGTACTTTGAAAATTCCGCAAACCAGAATTATTGATGTACAGTTCCCAGCCCGTGGTGTGGTTGCTTTGCTGGTACACCAAGCATATAAGCATGAGCTCCTTGCTTCCTTAGTCAAGGCAGGTGTTAAGCCCCTGGACAACTTTGACCCACTTGCTTCAACAGTTATTGGAGACCCAAAGCATGCCTCTCTGTCTACCAAAGACAAGAGTAACATGGCTAAGGATCTCTTAATTTCTCGCCTCCTCCGTACCTGCTCCCACCTCCCTGTGCACCTGGGCAACAGTGTTGCTCAATATTTCGCTCAGTCCAATGGAATTGTTCAGATTCCTGCAGATGCCTACAGCAAATATCTTGCTGACTGCAAGGTGGGCACTGCCCCATCAGTCCAGGACTCCCAGAGTTCTGAGCAAGCCCGCTCAACATTTACCCTCTCAACCCAAGATCTTGAGGCAATGGATGATCAATGAGTGGACGCATCACACTCAGTTTATTCAATGCTAATGGAATCTGAACAAGCCTGGTAGAAGTACTTGAAGTGTGCCAGGAAGAACAAGATAACGTCAATCTTTTATTAGTTACAGAGACCTACCTTCTTCAGGGCAATCTTGACGGTCCATGGTCTCAACACCATGTATACGCCACCAAAGCCAATGCTCTTTCTCCTGCACAGGGCGGTATCTCTCTTTTAGTTCGTCCTGGTTACCCACACCATGTGCACCAAATAGCTAATGCTCACAATTCAGTTTTATCTTTTAGAATCGGTCCCTACACATTCCATGGTTTGTACCTTGCTCCTTCTATGACCCATCAAGAAGTAATGGCATGCGTTCAAATGCTCAACATCGACAATTACACACTTGTTTTCAGCGACCTCAATACTCGTTTGCACACAGTAACCAGTGATTCTAAACAAAATGAGTGAGCAAAGGATATGGCAGACTGGATCAGCTCAAACGGCTTAACCTTGTGGAATGCAGAACTAGCATATGGCAAACCTACGTTCCATGGACATCGTGGCTCTAGCATCATTGACCTTTTCTTGTCATGACGAGTACACTTTACAAATGTCGACCTTACAATTCATGACGACCTGTCGTTGAATTCAGACCACCACTTGTGTGAGCTGTCGTTTGACACAGTGCCTATACCACTGCTCCCTGCAGAAACAGCTGCACGTAAACTGTGGCGTCTCTCACGTTTGCAAAAACCAGAGCTTTACAAAAAGTACATTACTACCTTTGAAGCAGAAACAGGAACGCTTCATGGAGAGATCCAGCAACTTGTACAAAAAGACACTCATTTGCCATGCCCTGCTCAGTTGGAAAGTTTGGCAGAAAGACTCACCGAGTCAATCTACTTTGCTTTGGATTGCAGTGTTGGGCGCTCGCGACCACGTCTGAGATCAGCAAAATGGTTTTGGAATGATCATCTGCAGCAGTTAGCCAATCGTCGTCAACAGTTGTATCAATGCTGGCGCCATTCGCGCAATGACCTTGAATGCATTAAAGCCCACGCTGTGTATAGACAGGCGTGCGCTGACTTTAGTTCAGCAGTAGGCACAGCACGGCAATGATCCTGGCAACAGTTTTGTAAAAAACTTGAGGGAAACCCTGACAATATGACCGCGGCTATCAAATGTATGCGAATACGTCATAGGACCAACGTCACCTTATCATCACCTGACGGCCCCTTGCAAGCAGCCAATGACATGATTTCTCATCTTGAAAACGTCTTTGGCAGTTCCATTCCTCTATGCGCCAAGCCAGTGGAGGCCTCACCTTTCATGCATCAGCGTGCAAGCGTAGTGCATACAAAACCTTGGACCACTGAAACTGTTGTCAGTGCTATCCGATCCTTGCCAAATTAGAAAGCGCCAGGTATCAATCACATTTGGGCAGAAATGCTCAAACCCATATCTCAAGCACTCGGTAAGATCTTGGATGCTTTGTTCACTCTGTGTTGGGCGTGGTCCTGGACTCCTATAGCATGGCGAACAGCTCAGGTTGTTCCCATCTATAAGCAGAAAGGATCTCCATCTGCTCTGTCTAGCTATCGGCCAATCAGTCTAACCTCAGTTTTTTGTAAACTGTTGGAACGCTGTATTGCTGATGAGTTAACCACCACAATGCCCACGCTTGACATTGCTCAGGGAGGGTTCCATGTGTTGTATCTGGGAGTGATCAACAAGATATTAAATGAAGCTCAGTCACAATCGGTGCTCTAAATCCAATTTTACTAGTCAAGACATATAAAAGGGACCAACTCTTTCTCTAAAATAAAGGATATACCAAAGTCTCACATATTTTACTGTTGAGAAACGTTCATGCTATCTTAAAAATAACATTTGTATATAGAATAGAAATGTTAAATATTATATAAATTTATATTTAGTTTATAATTATTATATTTTTGTTATTTCATAATTATTTTTAATTTCATGAATTATCATTATTTGATAAATATTTATGATTTTATTAATATATAGAAATATATAATAGTATTTTTACTACTATTTTTATATTAATTTCTTAGGAATATGAACGTTTCTCTTAGATAAAAATTGTTATTTTTACCCACAAGTCTATTTTCTATGTCAAAAAAAATAGGCGATACTCTCCCTATTTATGATTTTAATCATAAATTCAAAGGTAAAGAGTATCATTTTCCTATTTTTCAATATACATATCCACCAAACATCATGATTTCTTTTTCAGTATCTGAAATGTCTTCAGTATCTGAAATTTTCCAAGCAGGAAAAGGTTTAGGAAAAACAGAAACATCATTAATGTTTTCATTTTCCTTTTCTGCTTTTATTGAATAAAATTTATTTATTTCTTCTATAATTTCTAAATATATATTATTATTTTCTAATAATAAAATCAAATTACTAATAAAAGTTTTACTATAATCTCGTATTTCTTTTGAAATATGTAATAAAGAAATCTTTTTAATATCAATATGTTTAGATAACAAATACAATCTATGTGAATACATTTTCTTTCTACTATACCTATTATCATTTATATATTTTTCTTCTATTAATCCTTTATCTATTTTTTCTCCTAGGTCTACATATATATTATTAATATTTATTATTGCTTCATCAAATGTATTCAAATTATTTATATCAATGTTAGTGGTTGTAATTTTATTATATAATTTTTCTAATTCTATATATTGTAAAAGTTCATTTTCTACATTATTTATATTTGAAATAAGTTCATTATTTTTTGTTTTTGTTTCTAATAAACATAAATTAAAATCATTAATTTTTTCATCTATTTTTTGTTTTTTAACTTTGCTTTTTTCAAAATAGTCATCCAAATCTTTCTTAAAATCTTCAAATTTTAATTTAAAAAATTTTATCTTTCTTTTAATTCTTATAATTTTACATTTATATAATAATTTTTGGTGAAAAACTTCATCAAAAATATCTATATTTTTATTACTAAAACTTTTATCTTTATTATTTTTATAAAAATCAAATGCTTGGATAATATCTTCTCGTGTTTTAAATCCGTATGAATCGTAAACACTTATCATTTCATCTGACGCTTCTTGAAAATTTTTCAACTTTTCAGATACTTTTAAGAATTCATCTACGAAATTATATGTGGTTTCACCACAAGTATATTTGTAGATGAAATCTTTCCATTGATTTAGATCCTTTTGCACAATACTGTAACTTTTTTCTAATATACCAATTTTATTTTTATATTGACTACAATTCTGGCAGGAATAATCAGAATATTCAGATATATTATTTGATGATTCTTCATCATTTTCTAACATAAGGGAAGCATGAATAGGTTTGGATATATTATTATTATTTAATCTTTTTATAATATTTTTTCTATTTATATAAATAAAGGATAGCAATAAAAACTTTTTATATTCATGATTATTTATATTTTTAATTTTTAATTTTTTATTATTTTCAATAGAACTTTCTTCTTCTATACTTTGTTCAGAATCATTACATGGCATGATTTGCAATTTATATGGATAATTTTGTTTACTTACAAATATATATTTGTTTTCTAATTTTTTTACTGCTTCATAAATACACATATATGGCTCTAATGATTTATCTTCTTTCAGTGATTCATAAAAATAAATTCTATCATCATTGTTAAATGTATAATAGCCTTCATATATTTTAGATAATAAAAATGACAAAAGTAATTCATATGAACTATATTTATAATCATAATATTCTGGGCATTTATAACAAATACAGTAGTTTATACTATTAACAACATACTTCTTTTCTACATCAAATGGTCTTCCACATTTACAAGGCATTGTTTCTTTTTATTGGTTGATTTATTTTTCAATTATAAAAATTCAATTTTTATAAAAAAATAAATAAGAGAAACGTTCATGCTATCTTAAAAATAACATTTGTATATAGAATAGAAATGTTAAATATTATAT
This sequence comes from Apophysomyces trapeziformis B9324, assembly GCA_000696975.1. Lineage (NCBI taxonomy): Eukaryota > Fungi > Mucoromycota > Mucoromycetes > Mucorales > Mucoraceae > Apophysomyces > Apophysomyces trapeziformis. The sequence goes on along the minus strand of JNDP01001181.1, from coordinate 46 downwards.
AAATTTATATTTAGTTTATAATTATTATATTTTTGTTATTTCATAA
>JNDP01001171.1:0-179889 GCA_000696975.1 Apophysomyces trapeziformis B9324 | reverse complement strand
TCTATTCTTTATAGAGCGATATCCTCAGCCTTATGGGCAGAAGCACTATTCATTACCAAAAAAAAAAAAATCCCACGATGTGCTCATAATTATAAGTCTCATCCATCATCACATTCATAAAACTAATATAATGACCTGCTATGTATGACAAGTTACAATACTGTTAAATTTGCTATGCTTAACGTTACCTTACATCGGACAACTGAGTTAAAAAATCTGATGGGAAACACAAACAACTGTTGTAGCACGCTGAAGTGAACGGGAAAATTGGGTTGGCATCAAAGCAAGATGTATTATGTCAATGTTCCACAATAGTTTTGACTTTATAGCGCTACAGACTTGTGCCGTGGCGTTGTTTCGGAAATGGACATGTACCTTGCTGGATCCTCTTCCTGATATCGAAATACTGAATGAGTATTAGAGAGATTATTTATCATTTAATCAGTATGATGGGCGCCTTCCTGCTGATTGCTAGGATTTTCTGCATTGGGGGCGTTTTCCAAATAGTTTCGTGCGATTGTTGAGCTTCTCTCTTTGACAAAGATTTCATCCAAATAATACGATATTTGCAGCCGGATAATATAAACACAGTAGCACCAGTCTACTGGTTAGTATAATATCAGGGTAGAAGATTTTATTGAGTGCTGGAGCAACGTTCCTTTAGCGCCGCAGGATAAAATAGACACGAAATCAAAAGAACTATGTCATAGGTCCTTGAGCATTGTAGCATTTTCTCTTTGCTCCAATGTTATAACTAACTGTATTCACATAATACATGAATAAGGCCAATCTCTGTATACAGCTGCCACATCTTGAAAGATCAATGAGACAAAGTGTTTATTTAAATAACGAACATACAAAGCTGCGTCCGCATCTATGGATTGGCTTATTACCGTGTTGATCCATACTATTATGTCTTTCATAATTCATTACATTGTTTAATAGACAAAATGTGACATTGACAAAGAAAAATTATGCAGTTATCGTTTCAATCTAGAAAGACGGGTCTACAATGTAGTTTCTTGGTCTTGCAATCTAATGCCTTTGACCTGCGCATTTTTCAGAGCGCTTTATAAGCGCTTTTCTTTCTTTTTTTTATCCCATTCCTTCAGTTGCTTTCTGATGTTCTTGATAATGTCTTGATCGTCATTTCTTTGCTTCTCCAATTCGCGTTTCCTTTGACGATAATCTTGTCTTTCCTTCTTTATTTGATTACGGAGGTCGTCAAGACAGTGATTGGTTTTCTCCAACCGTTGTTTTGAACTGTCTTCGATTCCCTTCAGCTTGTCTACCTGTTCTTGCAGCTGCACTTTGACTGTCTGCAACCTTTCTTTACTCTCCGCAAAACTTTTGTCGAGCTTGTTTCTCATTTCGTAGTAATTATTTGCCTGCTGTCGTCGTTTACTTTCCAGTTCCTGAATCTTCTCGTTAGTCTGTTGGATTTGCTGTAGATGTTTGTCCATTCTTGCACGGTGGCCTTCCTCTTCCTTTTCCTGTTGACTTCTAATATGGCTTATGCTTTCATCATTCTCTCGTATCTTTTCCTCCAACTCGCGAACTTCTTGTTCGAGCTCATTCTGTAATTCACTAAGGCAATGAACTTGTCTTTCGTTTTCCACAATATCATCTACAGATGATGAAAGCGTGTGCTCAGTGTCCTCCGAATGCGTTTCATGTCGGGTGATCCTGTCAACTACCGAGTGTAGGACACGGTCAAGCTGCCCACTGCCAAGTTGCTTCAGGTGGTTAATTAGCATATCCAGGGTTTGCTCATCGGTGTTATCGTTGCTCATGGCACAAGCCTGCTCAGAACTTCTGTTATCAATGTTCTCGGTGGTTTCCTCTGCAGGATCATGGAATCTCTGAGAGCCAACTTGTTCTTGTATGCTCTGGTGTGCCATCGTACCCATCTCTCCAATACCGTCATTTCCTATAATCTCCACCATGGTATGGTTTCTTTTCGTTCGCGCTCCACGCTGATTAAAGGTGATAAAGCAGAAACAAACCCTGAAAAAAACATAACCTTTATAGATAGTGTTATCTTTAAAACCGTTCGATCAAATTGTTTCGGATATTCTTATGCAGAAATACTTCTATTTAAAGGGCACTCAGTGTTAATATAAAAACATTACTGTAACTAGCAAGAGTTCCTAACTTCATAATAGCGGCATATTGAGTGTAGTCAAGCTTTCATAAGTTTAATTAGTTGTATTTTTTTGAAGCTATATATGTATCTACTACATGGATTCGGTGAACTTTACGATCAGAAGACGGCTATACTCGCCAATAGCTTTATAGCAGAAGATCTCTTTATCTCAATGCTTGATATCTTGGATCTCATTAAGAACTCTGCGACGTTCTTCGAGCTTCCATTGCAACATCTTGAGGCGTTCACCATATGTGCTTTGCTCCTGCATTCGCTGATTCTCCGATACTCTGATGTTCATCTGGGCTAAATTTTCCTTCTGGCTTAGTTCAATTTCCCTTGTAAGGCACCTTGCTCCCTTCTTCCCTATTTCCACCTGTAGCTCTTGAATAGCTCCCTCATTTTCTTTTACTTGTTCTCTAATGGCATTTTCCCATTTTCTTTGTTTCTCTGTTTCTGTTTGGCATTTGTTTTCAAGATTTTGCAGAACATCCTTGCTTGCATCCAGCTGTTGTTGCAAGCTGTTTTCGCCTTCTGTAATCTCGCACAATCTTTTCTGTCTTTCATTTTCAGCTCTTTCAATTTCTTCCTTCTGGTACCGGAGCTTTTGTTTCAAGAATAGAATCCTCCTGTAAATGTCATGGCGCTGTCTTTCCAGGCGCCTAATTTGACTTTTACTACCTTCGACTTTCGTGTAGACGTGAGTCCATCCCGACTCCATATCTACTGAACGCGCTCTCTGCTGAACTTCTGTATCGGGTTTCCGCGTAGCAGATGGTTGAGAGTCCAGTTCTTCTTTTTCCGGCTCTTCACGATCACGGGAGACATTAACGAGAACTTGTTCTGATTCTGTAGTGCTACTTCCTTCAATTGCTTGATTCGATGAAATCTGGTCAGACCTATTATCAGCGTGTTCTATGCTGCCAGTAGTGGTGATTATAGCTTCCTCCATATGATTCTCGGCCATTGAAGTTGTTTTAATGCTGTTCTGTTGAAGTAAGAAAGATTGAAAGAGCTAAATCTGCTGATTAGTTGGAACTAGACAGTTTCAAGCCTTATTTCTGTTTCATATTATTCATGCAAAAGTCGATTTCCAGTCCAATCCCTTGGAATCAGTGTATGCAGTATGGCGGAAAAGCACTTCTTCATTATGTATGCTACATTTATTTTACCTCAATCAGATGTCCTGAAAAAGGAAATGTGGTGATAGTCTATCGTACAAGGTTTTCGAGCTTCTGGAAATGCTTTTTTTTTTCGTTCCGCGGCGCGACAGATTCATGCAATACTTATGATTGGAAAAGGCGAATGTGTTCTTCATCCTAATTTCGTTCAGGATCTGTAACAAAATATCAGACCTATCACACAAAATCATTACCTTCATAAACAATTGTTGGTTTCTCTTGGCTGCTGCGAGCTTGCTAAATTGCCTGGTTATTCGGACTGGATTGAAGTATCGCCTTTCTCATTCCTTGACAGAGGCTCACCGCATCCCTATATATCTGCAACAAAAGCTTTGAAATCAATGAGATCAGTACAAATGGTACAAGCAAGCTCCGTATCAGCTATCATATCTCTTGAACGTTACGAGCCGGAACATCTACTTTAAGAAAAAGATGTGCAAAGCTTCTCCACATCTACAGACATGTTTACTTTTAAAGAAAAGTTTCATTGACACTGTAACTTTCTTAGATAGGTCGGCTACCCAGAGTGTGTAAAGCGCATAATATTCAGCAAAGCAAGTTCCCGTTCAATCTACTTTGTGTCACAACTAGTTTTATAACTGCATCATAGCCAAGATCGTGTAGGTTGAGGTCAGGAAATATGCTAGTACCGGAGCGAGGGGGGAACGTAATGGCCTGGAGACGACATAAGTAGTCCCCGTCTTTTTTCGTTACGCCGTGTGTTTTCTTGCTTGTTTTTCAACTCTGTAACACGCTCAATAAGCCGTTCGTTCTGCTCAATACGAAGTCCATACTAACGGAGTGTTTTTTCAATGGTTGCTAAACGAACTTCGTACTCAGCCGCCCTGCTAGCCGTATCAGCCATTAACAGAAATATTTCAGCGAGCTGCTTAACGAGCTTCTCCAGCTTGTTGTCGATGCTCTCCAAAAATTGCTGCTCGACTTTTTGTGTTGTTGTGTGGGTAGCTTGCTCGATATTTTCATCATGAATCGTGACACTGGGTTCCGCTACAGAGCTTTCTTCTTTCTGACAGTCCGGTTGTTCTTCGATAAGTGGTAGAAAAGTTGGAGCCGTTTGTTTTTTGCTATTATTTCTTCTGATTGTCACCATCTTACGGTTCGGATAGATTAGTTTAATGCTGTTCAAGAGTGGATCAAGCAGGGAAAATCCCTGTTATTACAAAATTTGCCCGTTTATATGACATAACCTTTCGATAAATCTTTAAATCAATTTGTGATAAGTAGAAATCAAACACAAAAGACCATTGTAGCAAACAACAGCTTGTATCTATCTTGCCTAGTTTCAGCTTACTAGTGGGAACACATATGGTAGGACCGAAGATCGTACATAAGCTCGAGACTCCGTTATTCATTCTGATCCGTTAGGCACATTTACCGTGCCAAAACACGCGACGAATTTACGGTCAGGGAGCTGTTATACCCGGAAGAGCTAAAAACCGTGTGATTGATTGATTAATGTAAAAGAGTCAATGTTTGCTTGAATCTTAAGAAAGGTCGTGCCAGTCTTTGGTATGGCCGACAAAGTTCTCATGTTGTCATGCACTGTTTGTAAATTTTTGTATTTATTCACTACGATTAATACATAAATACAAGATTTCTTGCGAGAAGTATAGCCGTATTAACACTGACCGCAACCTTGGTAATCAGAGACAACGCTATCATGACAGTGGCAGGTATCACCATCAGGGCAATTGCAGACAGCGTTACCGCGGCCACCAAAGACACTGCTACTTTCCAGACACGAACCTTCCTCTTAACCTTTGTTTCTCCCTCTTTCGAGTGCAAAACAACTTCTTCCTCGAACCCCCATTCCATTCGTGGCTTTCCTGCTGGTCCTTTTCCAACTCCCTTCTTAGACCGAAGCCATTCCCACAAATTCTTGGCGATTTTAATCGCGTCCGGCACCCTGCCTAGTATTTGACCCACTGCCTTTACTTTTTTCCATAGTTTCCGTTTGTTATCGGCTCTGTCTATCTCCTTCAGCTTTTCTTCCATTCTTTGCAGCCTTTCGGCAGACAGCTTTGCATCAGTCTTAATCTGGCTGACAAGGCTCCTTGTTTTTCTTTGTTTCATCCCGCAATTCCCATCTGTCTCCGGCACGCTCTGTGTCACTGAGCATTCCTTCCACTTTCTCCACATCTTTGCCTATCTGTTCCACATCTCTTTCAATATTGCTCACAACCGTCTCCAGTCCTTGCGTATCCATGTGTTCGCTGTTCGGAACGTGAGGTTCGTTATCGTTATTGCTCATAATCACGATGATATTGTACTGCACAAGCTAGTATTAATGCTGGCTTAAAAAGTAGAGAGGACTTTTGAAAGCCATGTCTATTCAAGTCTTTTATACCCAAAATGAATTATTACGGTGTGTGACATTTCCCAATGAAGCACGGTGGATCGCTTGGAACAAGCAGGAACCCTTGTATAAAACACTGATTTAAAATGAGAATGGGGACATTGACATGAGTTTCTTTTCGATGACAGCGTTGTTCTATTAATCAGTAGGTAATATTTGTGCTGGATCACTTCCTGTTACAACAATGGTGTAATAGAGCGGCAGCACTGAGGAATTGGCTTAAGAGCTGAGCAAAATGCAATGTTTCAAAGATTCTCAAACTTTTGTTTCTATCATAGTGCTGCAGACCTGATGTCCTACTTGTGATTCAAAAATGGGATGTATGTTTTATTTCAATCTCTTTCAACCGACTATGTACAAATGGCAGAACCCAAAAGAGAAAAGAAAAAATAGATCTATGAAAGAAGAAGTGGTGTGTCCAAAAAGAAAAGAATAGGAAAAGCAAAAGCGTAAAACAAACAAAAATAAAGCGGCGATATAAAGGAAAGAGATCTGCAAGCAGTTCTTTTTTTTTTTTTTCTACTAGGGAGGAGGAGAAGGTCGAATGGAGGTTGGTAAGGAGGTAGCCGTGGAAGAATTCGGACCACTGCTGATCCCACTCGTAAGCGTATTGATGGTCTGCCCAGCCAACCTTTTTCCCTTGAGCATATTCTTCAAGGCACGCAGAGCAAACACAGTAAGGCCGATACCGGCCCAGTCTTCATCATGGAGATCTCGAAGATCACCCACCGTCATGATATCCTGGCTCTTCAATTTTCTTGTCCATTCCGTCGCCTTATCCACATTACGATGGGCAGCCACAGCACAATCCCGGACAAACACACTGATATCGGTATCGTCTGCGTATTCTGTTTTAAACAAAAAAAAAAAAAAATTAAAAAAGCGTTAGCAGACTCTCCTTTTTTCACACATTGTTTTACCTTCGAGAATGCGTGACACCAATGCTTCATGTGCAGCAGGTGAAATGGTTTCATCGTACTTGGCATCCGTACTACTGATGGGAGGTGTTTCTACTTGGTGTTTGGATGTATCGACTTTAAGACCCTCCGCCCTTTCTATCGCTTCCGACCTTTCCTGAAGTTCTCTCAGGGTTCGAAGTGCATCCCGATATCGACTCTCCGCTGTACGTGCACGGTTTTCAAAACCTTCACGTTTACTTTCTATCTCGCGTACATGTTCTGTCGCTCGTTCTAATTCTTGTCGCGTCCGATCTAATTCAGACCGGATATCGCTTTCTCGTCGCCATACGGATTGGCGAGCTTGCTCCGCTTGCTCCGATTCACTCGGCTTCTCCATATCTCGCAGGAGACGATTGATCTCCTTTGTAATATGGTGTTGAAATCGTTCTGGCAACACTTGCTCATCAATCTATAGAAATTCGAAGATTGATAAGCCCATCACTTTGCCTATTCAGATTTTCCTTGTTGAAAAAGCTATCTTACCATCTCCCTAACCACTTGCTCTGCGGTATCCGCTTCCTGAAAATCAACGATGAGCCCCGTACTATACATGCCAGGGCCGTTTTGCCGGCCCGGTTTTCTACTCAACATACCACGTTGAAATCAAACTTGACCGATAATTTATCCATTCCCTTGAACACCACCTGTAACGTTAGGTAGACATGAGTAGGGTCTGTTGCCAGTATCACCACTTCGGGCTCCACGGCAAGGAAGGAATGCTCGAGGATCTCACGAGCCAATAATCTTCGAAAAGAAAGGTTATGATCCCGTCGTCTTAACCCAATCCATTGGCGAAACGAATTTGCAATGCATACCTGTCTTCTTCTGGACCTAAGCAGTTTTCAATTACATTAAGAACTTCTGGATTTTGCACTTTTTGCAAGCAAGCGGGTTTGATTCCCTGCAATCATCGTATAAATAATCTTTTTGCACCCATTGTTCATCGTTTGTGCGACACTTACGGCGGACACTTTTTTATACACCTGGGCAGCATTCCTACATTCAGCATAGGGATATTCACCCGTTGCCATCTCCAACAAACACATCCCGAAAGCATAAATATCCACCTTCTCACTGTAACCCTTTTCCTCGTACATTTCGGGAGCCATGAATTCCGGCGTGCCAATGACAGTGTACTTCTTGCCCATCTTCATTTCGGCTGTACCCATATCACCGATCTTTACCTCACCATGAGCACCATTGATGAAGATATTGTCACATTTGATGTCACGATGAATGATAGGAGGGCTGTACTGATGCAAGTAAGCTAGGCCTTTTAGAATCTGACGAGACCAGCGTTTGATGATCTTCAAATTAGGCAAACTGAGCTTGCGGATATACTCCCGTAAAGTCCCGGAAGTCATCAGCTCGGTCACGAACACGAACTCGTTCTTTTGGTACCACGCATCATGGAAGGCAATGATGTTGGGGTGCCGCACAGACTTAAGAATCTCGATCTCGTGCTCCATCTCCTTATTGTCAAGGGATTTCATGCTCTATGGTTCATAAGGCGCGTGAGTTTTCATCTAAAGAGGATATAGAAACACGCCAATGAGAAATTTTCGTTACCGTCATGGTATTCCAGGCAACTTCGTAGCCTTCTTCACGATCAATTGCCTTGTAAACAATCTTATAGGCACCTTTGCCAAGTAACGTGTTCAGACGGACATAACGTTCGTTTGGCGAGATTTCGACCACCTTTTCGGTATCATGAGAACGAGACTGATCAATGACTTCGCTCGTATGGGACATGGGCAAACCGCCAAATTGATCTGTCGTACGAGGTTGCATAAACGAATTGTATGGGTACGTCAGGTGTTCTGTGTTCTCGGGAGTTTCTGGTAATCCTCGTTGCGTATCATGGAACTGACTGAGCGGTGCATAATAGTTCCTAAAACTGTCGGATTCATCCTCATAAGATGAGACCGTATCCTCAAAGGTGACAGTATGTTGGCGTTCTGACATGACGGTGAAGCTGGCAATCGAACAAGGCAAATAGACAAGACGAGATAAATATAACAATAATAGAATAATCCAGCTTGACTATGATGAAGTCAAGCTTTGTGGCAGTCTAAGCGACAATTCCACAAGAGGAGATGAGAATGAACAAGAAAAGAAAGGGGAGAGATAGAAGAGGAGAAGGAGGAGAAGGAAGAGGAAGCAAAGTACTTTAGGATGAAGATGACCCGTTTAGAGGCTCAGCTGTAAACCCAGGAGCTTTGCAGGCAGATTTGGGTGATGGCGAACGACGAACGGACCAGAAAATGAGGGATTCCGGCTAGCATGTCACCAGCCTGCACTCAAACCCGCCCGGACACGAAAGAAAAAAAAAGCGCACTCTTCGGACACATCGAAAGCAGTCCAAATCTGCTTCCAAATCGGAGATCAAGGCACATTTCGACATGACGCCTTCTGGTTAGCATATAGGCTATTGCATGCCGTCTGTGATTATCCTTGGGGAAATTATTCTTTTTTTTCTTATAATCGGCAAAATGATGGAAAAATCGAATAGAGCAGAATATTCCTTGAAGAACAAGAGGGATAATGAAATATAAAAGCAGTAACAATAATGAGGTTGCGTTGAGAGCTGTGTCGAACTATACGAAAATGAATAGGTTGTCTCTTATCTCTTGTGTATAACATTAACGGACAGTATTGCATCAACGAGCTAAAGTTCGCCAGGTAACATGGATGCTGATTTTTTAGTTGCCTGAGAAATTTATGCCTAAAAATGAACCAGGAACGAGGTAACTTTGTTATGCAGCATGAATGCGATCAATGACGAAACAAGGGCAGAGCTCCCGGTAGACTACAGTATTTATGCACTCGCTCTGTGTGCAACCTACTCTTCCTGGTATTGATCTGATAATTAGGCCAATCACTGCGTTTGTCCCTGCTTTTATGATCAGTCATGTTGACAGTAACGCATAGGATCACTTCTGGTCAAAGTGTTGTATACCGTGCCTAGGCAACGTATCGATCTAACTTAACTATAGCCTATAAGCAAGATAATCTATTGCGTTAATTTATGCATGCTGAGATTGACGAAATGCATTTGTGACGTTGTAGCACGAACGTTTACGATGCCATTGATTCGGCATGTAAAACAGCAACCTTGGGTGTGACCGACTGTGACCATATTACAGCCCTTCTGTAACCTATGCAAGGATTTGACAGATACATCGAATATAACAATCATATCACCTTATTGAGAAAATCTACATATGCAAGACTCTACTGTACACTTTATGATACAAATCTGGTTACTCACTAATTTACCTTGAGACCTCATCTATCAGATATGTTATCCAGGTTTTTGTGCCATTAAACTTGTACTTATACAATGCAGGCCATGATTTGCCATGCTTTCAAGTATTCACCACTCTTTACACTCTGTGGTGTTGGGATGCGTAATACAGTGCGACATTGTATGAATAATTTCTGACCAAATTATGGCTCTTTTCTTTGTAAATAAGCGGGGAAAGCCAAGTTACGTATGGTGGGTCATTGTTTGTCTCCTTATTCAACCCATAAGCAGATGACCTATTTTAAAATCAAGAGGCATATCTATTGATAGACTGGTTTGGAAAGGATGCTGAAGTTATCACTGATTAGGAATCCATGGAAAGGTGAGATAGTCTATCTTTGCACTTCCAGGACAAACATTCGCCTCCGTGTCGTTCCTCCCAACTTCCGAAAAGAGAACTTGTGTTCCTTCCGATGATCATAAATGACGGCCCATCATCCTCATGGTTCTGGGCATATGAACGCCATTTCTCTTCTTTTTTTTCTTTCCTTTTCCACATAATTGGTACCATCGCACAGAACCCGGGAAAAGTGCAAAACTAAAACTTTTGGTTGGTTCCCCGGTTTACCTCCATGTTGGTATAGGAACCTTTCCCTTTTGGAAAACTTGGTTTCACATACAGGTCACGCGCTGTCTATTTTGCTTTTTCGCAATACGCACCTACGCCCGCACCAGTAGCTGACTTTAGATGGGGCAGGTTTCTTTGCTTGCTTTTATGCGATATGATACCTCAGTATAGTCCGTATTTCCCACAGTTCCTTTGATAAGTCAAATTTATTCAATTGGGTTGTCTGTATTGATCACGGTAGTTTCGAAAAGTTTGTTCTAGGCTGCAGGCTTTGAGTTTTCTTATTTGATAAAAAGCCGCATGAATGACATGACAAGTTTGCAAAGTGTAATCAGGTGGCGAAGGTCGAGAAGAAGCTTCTTCAGATTCGAGCAGCTTGTGAGACACTAAGCAAGGCAAAACGGGGTAACCGGAAAAATAAGTAGTAGTAATAGACCGTTTAGCTTCTCTTAGCTAATAGAGAGCCAAAATCATTGCTCCATCTTCTGTCCTGCATGGAAAATGGAGACGGTATTGAGTAACAACTGTATACCAGATTTCTCACTGCGCGCTTATAGGAAAGAACGCAAGGAAGATCACACTCCAAGTTTGATCGTAAGGCAATACCCAATATGGCAATCAGTGTACTTGAGTTGTCACATGCACTTGGAAAACATAAATCTTGTCCAACCTTTACATTTTAGATAGGATTACCCTTTTTTTCTTTTTCTCCCTTTGTTTCTTTTCCTTTTTCCTCTTCAACTTCAAACGTCTTTCCTTGACCTCAGTAAAATGGCTATTGTTTCGCTTGAAATCATTCCACAAACAGAGACGGTGGACTTATTTGATGAGGAGAACACATTACCAAATGAGAATTACGTATTAACCGGTCATATCGAGCTCAAATTGACGCGGTCGGTCCATGTCCGCGAGATCGCGGTCGAATTTCACGGATTTGTGCGTAGCGCGATCTCCATTGATTACCCAGAACAAAAGATGTGGAACCATACCGAACCTGAATTACAAATCTTGATGGATCGGGCTAGACGACGAGCGACAGGTATTGCCGAAGCCTCACAAGTTTTGATCCAAGAAAGAACTATCGTTCTTAACCAACCCACATTATTACGGGCCGGTACCTCTCGCTGGTCTTTTGAAATACATCTGAAAGATGCTCAGTCCTTACCACCTTCCCTATTACTTCCACGCCATACGATACGCTATGAACTCTCAGCTTACATCAAATTAACTTCTTTGCGTGAACGGGTCAAGATCGGTTATTGGAACGTCCGTTCCAAAGCCGCCCGTCGGGTATCTGTTGCCTATCGCCGTCTTTCTAATACCATGTTACCTGTCCAACATCTGTCCACGCCATCCCCGTCATCATCACCTCCCCCTTTAGTCGTTGTCACCGGCGAACGTTGTCAGAAAAAGCAGAAAAATCGTCTGCTTAGTGCCTCTCGGCCAATTGAAGTGCGGAAACATTCGCATGCCAGTTTACAAGCCTTCTCCTGCATTCCTCGGGTAAGATATAGAGGCGCGCGGCCGGATCGAATCCGTTACCACGTCAGTACCGTCAAGTTTGCCTGTCTTCAACAACGATTATTAAACGTCATTTGCGACTTTTTCCCGCTTCATCCGGATGCTAGAATTAGCTTCCTCGAACTATCTCTTGAACAAACAGAAGTTTATCCGTAAGTAACAAATAGCATTACGATGCACTCTGTAAGCAAAGCGTCATGCTCATGCAGGCAAGCATTTAGTCGTCGTGCCGGCAGAATCAAACCAAGCCAGCATTTATCATCCCACATGGTTGTTTCACGCACCCGCAAATTTGCTGGTACGTCTTTGCTTCCTTTCACTTTGGAAAACCAAACAGAAATTATGCTAACTTTACTGCTCCTAGAACTGAAACATCATGTGAATCCAGAAGATTCCTTGGAAAACCTGTGTGAGTCTCTTCAGTTCTTTTGAAGCAAAATAGGTTCAGTGCTAACGGAGAAGCTATATGCTTTCTATGAATCTATAGGTTTTTCTGTGCCACTGAATGTTCCTCAATTATCGCCTTCGATTGATAGCGGAATACTCAAGATTACACACAAATTACGATTGACAGTTTATTTTTGCTCCAGTGAGCGAAAGATGTCTTTAAGTTTCCCTGTAAAAATGGGGACTGTTCCTGCATCACGACCGTCCCAAATGATCCGACACTCGATAGCTACGATCACGGATGGATTTGAACTTGAGGAAGAACCTGAACAAGAAGGGGAAGAGCTTCACAAACTCCCAAGTTATCATGATGTATTATATGAGGGGGCACCTCCATGTCCATTTTTGGAGGAAAATGAACCGGCACCCATGTACGTACGATAGTAATAAATAAAGCAGTGGTGTCTATCAACCTTTTTTTTTCCCAAGTCTGGCCCTACAAAAAAATTGCACATGTGTTGTTCAACGTCTCCGCAGAATAGATAAACCTTATTGAAGTACTCTAAATGAAAAACAAAAAAGAAAAGGTCCCTTTCATGATCAGGAACAGCAGGGGCCATCTAGTATTACCTTAACCGGTACAGGCGCCGAAACAAAAGCAAACAATTTCGGTTGACCGGCTGAGTTGGAGTTTATGCAAAGTAACAGGGACAATTTGTAAGAATCAAAAGGCACCGATGATGCTACATGTCTTGGCTGATCAATGCCATTTATCTAGTATGTCCATAGTGTGAATAGAAAAGAAAATCAATGCATTCTATACTTAAAATGGTTTGCACCACTGAGACCTAAAAAAAACCCCCTCACTCTCTTTTGTTATCAGTGTTTGATAGGATAAAATGGCAACCTTTTCCTTGCAGGAATAAAATGACTTGATGATACAAAATTTGCCTTTGGATCCATAACCCAAATCACTGGCTTTTGCTACAAAATGCTATGCATTACAAATGCCTATCTTTATACTAATCAGAAAGCAATTATCCATCATTTGGGTGAGCTTTGGAGACAAATATTTGTATTCCTTTTGCTTCTTATGCGCCTATTTGCGATGAGCCCATTTGTTGCAAAACAGATTCTCTTTCAAAAAGTGCAAAGGAATGCCAAGCAGAGAGATGTTATAGTTTAATGGTACCTGGAAAAGTAAAAGTCAAAATGGGGCCCGTGACCTTTCTGATTTCGTAGCAACGGGGAACATGGCTCGACCCAAGACTTACCCTTTTTATGGTTAGCTGCTACTTAACATGGATAAAGAATATCCGTTGAAGCAAACTCAGTATATAATTCACTCAACTTTGCTATCAGATTGTCTTGAAGAAGAAAAAAAAAATAAGAAAATTTGGTTCAAAGGAACGTTACTTTTTTTAAGAATAACCTTAGCTTTCTTTTTCATTACTCGTTCTTTTCATCATTGGATCAGAAATACAAATAAACTTGAGTGTGGTACAAATCACATGTGGTCTGAAAGAAACCATGGCCATCAGAAAAAGGACAATGTTGTTCTATTTGGCCTATCACACGTGCGTACACCAACAAGAGAGTTGTACGAGACCGAGTCAAAATAAAAAAAATGTGCGCAATAACAAACATCATCACGACCAATATGAAGATTTGAATAAACCTAATTCTCATGCTCCGCGCAAAGTAATGCGAACTATTTCGTTCTCTCTATTTTTCATTCTCTATGCAGATAAAATCAAAGCCATGTTATAGAAGACCACGTGAAAACTCCAGACAAAGCTAAAAAAAAAAAAAAAAAAAAAAAAAAAAAAAAAAAAAAAAAAAAAAAAAAAAAAAAAAAAAAAAGAACTGAATGACTTTATAACAAGAACCAACAAATCGAAAGAACGAAAGGGAAACAAGGCGGTAGTGGACAAATAAGAGTTCCGCTTGTTCAATCACCCTAAGACAAAGTCGTCTTTCTCTATATCTCTGTTTCTCCCTCATTATGGAATGGTGCTCCCGGATTATCATCCATCATCGGTCACACATTTATCAATCAACAGACGCAGAAAAAAGGAATCATTGTCCATACGTACTGAAAAGAGAGAATATATGTCTTCATCTTGTTTTATTTTTCTAATATCACGGACTTAGTGCATAAGCAATAATGGATAGAACAAATAACTTGATGAGGGGAAAAGGAAAAAATGAATGACTTTACACAAAAGCGGGCCATGTTTTCTTGGTTTTTTTTCATGCTTGCACAGACGTCCCGAAAATGGATTGTCTGTGCAAGGTATGCGATCGGACACTTAAAGCAATGAACCAGGATGGATGGGGATCGTCCCACCTCTCTTTCTTCTTTCTTTCTCTCTCTCTCTTTTATCTTCCCTTGCTTTTTTATCTCCTTTACCTTGTTCTCTAATAATTTCAAGAAATATAACGGATGGGTGCAGTCCAATCAAAAAGAAAACAGAAAGAATCGTCGAAATATGCATATTATCAGGGACAAAAAGCAGCGCTTTCCATGGATACCCATAGCGCGTCTGGGAATCATGCCATCACCACTTCAGCACCTCGATTGACAAAAGGCAACCTGAATACTCGAACAGGACTATTGCAGCATCGTTCCAGTAGTAATGATCGACTGTCTCAACAAAGTATCAAAGACAAATCTGTTTCTGCTTCTCTTTCTTCATCGCCATCACCAACACAACAACAACAGTTACAGCAACAACGTTCTAACAGTAACATGGAACAACAACGACAACATCAACCATTAGAATATACCGGTTTACAATCCAATAGTGTCTTTTTACCCAAAGACTGGGATGCTCAAGATCGTCATTACGCTGTAAGCATAAAGAGAAAAAAAAAAAAGAAAAGAAAATGGGGACAAACAAGGGTCTTTCACCCAAAAAAAGAAAAGAATCATAACGCAATGCAATTGACATTTTTTTCCCTTTTTCTTTTTCTACCATCGGCTTGTTTCTCCCTTCCTGTAGCTCCATTTTGCTCTTAAACAACTATACGGAGAGTAAGTTGTTTTTGTTTCTTTTTTCCTATATCTTTTCATGTCGCCTCTAGCTGAACATAAAGGGCGATGAAAGTATAAGCTCTAGATTGGTATTCATTCAACGTAAATTCATTTTACCCTTCTGTCTTCTTTTTTTTCTTTTGACCATTTAGCAATACTTTTCCGCCAGTGTCACCCAAGTTATTTCAAGGAGCACGTATTGCCGATGTTGGATGTGTCAATGGTGCTTGGATCATGGTAAGGATGCAAATATAGGATAACTCCTTTTTTTTTCCTTCCCTTCTTGGTCCACGCGTGTATAACAATGAAAGTTATTATTTTTTTTTTCTTTTATATGACTTTTTTTTGTAGGACATGGCATCCCAATATCCTGAATGTCAATTTATCGGTATTGATACAGCTACGGAGTTGTCGCCGGATCCATTAGCTCTACCTAATGTTCAATTTGAATCGACCGAAGACTTGAAAGCCTTACCATTGGATGATGAAAGCATCGATGTGGTTCATATGCGTGCTTTAAACTTAAGAACGCCAGTGGATAGTTGGCTGCCTACGCTGCGAGAGGTGCATCGAGTACTTAAGCCAGGTGGTATTGTACAACTGGTAGATTTGCACAACGTGGTAAGTAAAAAAAGTCAGAAAAAAAAAAGAACACAGGCCCCCTTTCTCTTTGTCTCTCTGTCTCTCTCTCTTTCTTTTTTTTTTTTTTTACTCTTTTCCTTTGTTCCCTCTTTTCTATCTCCGTCTGTCTGATTGTCTTTATTCTTAAAACTCGTGCCTCAATATTTTTTTCCCTCCTTTCTTCTTTTGGTCACTGAAGCTTACAAACTCACTTTTTCTCTATAGCCTGCAGGAACGGTTCTGATTGAATCATTTATTGAAACAAGTAAGGAACTTTCTTATTATTTTACTCTTAATTGAAGCGAAAAGCGGAGAGAAAAAGTAAAGAAAGAAGAAGACTAAGTTTTTGGTTTACACCTTTATCCCAATTTTATTTAGTTCGTGCCATTTGGAATGCCGAGAACGAGGACTATGACATGGTATTAAAGCTCCCCAATCTGTTACAACGGGCGGGGTTCCAAATACTGCAGAGCAAGAAAAAGAAAATCTATTTCGGTAAGGAAGGGCTGATGCGTTTTTTTTTTCTTATAGAGCGCCGTCTAATAAACCTATTCAAATTATTTTATTATTCTCTAGCTTCCGATGGTAAATTGGGCGAGACTTTTATGGCTGTGATGTTACAATGGTATGAAGCCAATCAATCATTCTTGGCTCCTCGTATGGGTTTGGAGCCAGACGATTACCGTCTTCGTGTTGAAATGGTGTGTGCCCAATGTGTCAAACACAACGCCCATGTGGATTGGTATGCTTATATTGCAAAAAAGTTTTGAATTTTTTTTTCCTTTCCTTGTTGTTACTACCTCATCCCCCAGCTTTTATTATTTTTCGTTTTCCTTATTCTTCTTATTATTATTATTCTTATTCTTTACGGCAGGCCCGGGAAAAATTTCAAAAAATCAAAAAGAAAGCAAAAAAAAAAAAAAAGAAAACAAAACAAAACAGAAAACCAAAACAGCAAAAAGACATAATAAAAATTCCTGCTCATAGAGAGAGAGAGAGAGAGAGAGAGAAGAAATTCAAAAGAATGCTTTCCGTGATTCGCCCAAGGAACGCCAAAGACAAAAAAAGGATCCACTCTTTTTCTTTCCCTCAGGACAGGATACACCTAATCCCATTCACAATGGATGATATTCTTTTTATCTTTCACCCCTCGGCAAGTAGTTGTAGAACATAAAATACAACTACAACGAATAAGAAGAGAGTCGGTTTATTTAGCCCGAAGCAATAAACAAAAGTTAAGTTTTTTGCCTCGTTGGATCGCCAAACATTGATAAAGTCGTACAAAATCACGTTTCCACCTCTTTCCCCACAAAAATAAAACAAATAACTACGGCTGGGCTACATCCTTTTTTTTCATGCGTCTTTATCTCACCTAAAAATTCTTTTCCTACTGCAGAATACCATCATAAAGACCTCGAAGCATAGCATAACCCTTTGCATTGAACAGATGGAATAAAAATTAGAGGCCATGCAAGGTAATCCGGATTTTATCTCTCGAAAAGAAAACGGGTAACGTGGCATCAAACATGACGAGACCCAATCATTCGCAAACATCATGCTTTTGACGCACACATTGGGCACTACGCTATCACCAGTCACGCAGCAGGATGAGCAAAAATGAGTGATAAGCGTAAAAAATAGAAAAAAAAAAGTTACCAACGAATGAGAGCGCACTGAGATGAGACAAGTGAGAAGTTGAGCGTCAGGAAAGTAAAAAAAAAAAAAAAAAAAATAAGAGAGCGGGTGGCAAAATAACAAACTTCATTTTCTCTCTTCTCTCTCTCTTTTTCGCTTCTGCTCTCTTTCTCCGCTTCGTTTAAGTTTTTTACTGTAACCTTTCCTTCTCGCTCTTTATTTTTTTCTTATTTCCCTCTTTAGACATATCCTTTTGTCTATCCATTTATCACTTTTCAATTGCAATGCCAGACTATGGCATCATCGATGAAAGACCTGTTGCTGAAGAAGAAGTGGTCATATTAACTCCAGCAGAACAGGATCGGTTGCAATCCGACCGGCCAGGCTATGGAACTCGTCATCGACTCGAGGTGGGCTTCAACCTCGTCAATGCTACTTGTGGAGCAGGCATGATCGGTCTTCCTTTTGCCGTCCGTCTCGCAGGCTTTTATCCTGGTCTGCTACTCTCTATCTTTGTGGCCATCCTGTCTCAGCTGGGATCTTATATGCTCATTCTTGCTGGTCAACGCATCGGGATTTACAAATATGCCGTGCTTGTGGAATATCTCATGGGAAGACCGGGTTATCATTTCTTAAACTGGATGATCTTTTTACAATCTGGTGGGACCTGTATCGGTTATTTTATCCGTAAGAGAAAGAAAAACAGCAGGGAAAAGAGGGATAAGGTTTGTTATCCTCATTATCATTTTTCAATTTATGATGACAGTGATTGGCGATACGCTTCCTGTTCTTCTGGCCTTGTATTTTCCTGAATATGCTATTCATCGATCGATTGTGATATGGATGATTGCTGTTCTATGCGTAAGTCTCTTTTTCTTTTATCTCCGCAATCTGTGTTGGAAACCATGCGATAAAGCATGGGATGATCAGAAAAACAAAAAAAAAACAAGAGGAAAGAAGGAGGAGAAATCACCGGTCAATAACAGGGTTCACTCATCTGACCCAACATCAAAAAGATTCTACCGTTGAATTTGGCACGTTCCATTGGTTCTTTGGCAAGATGGTCTATCGTTTCTGTGCTCTGTTTTCCGGTGATCTTACTCACCCTTCTTATCCGGGCGCCTGCTTATGCTTCCGAACATACAGCGCCCATCGGGTGGCAACCGACAGATCTTGTTGGGGCCATTGGTATTATGGCTTTTGCTTTTGCTTGTTCCCAGGTAAGTCATTGGGATAAAAAGGGAACCCGCACGTTTCCAGGAACGCAAAGTAGTGGAAATGGGAGAATTTAAAGTCTTTTTTTCCCTTTTTCAATTTCTTTCTCTTTTTTTTTCTTTTTTTCTTTTTTTTTTTTTTTTGGTGCTGCAGGTGGCGTTTAATAATTATCTGACTTTGCGTGATCAATCCTTAAGAGGATGGACCATTGCGAGCAGTTTCGCAACGTGCATGAGCTGGTCTCTATCGATGCTGTTTGCTATTCTAGGCTATCTTTCATTTGGTACAGATCTTCAACCTAATCTTTTCCTAAACTTTGCCGCCAATGATGCGATTGTCAATTTTGGTCGTCTGACGTTAAGTGTCACCATGATCCTCACCATTCCGTAAGTTGAATCCAAAAAAAAAAAAACAAGGAAATGAAAAGGGAGAGAGAGAGAGAGAGAGTATATAAAACATAAGAAGAACACTGGTCCCTTTTTGCTTATCTGCGTTCATCTAATCCAAATAATTATATACGATAAAAAAAAGGATGGCATTTTATCCTACGCGTGAGGCTGTCCAAAAATCTCTGGGACTGGAATCAGCAACACGACAACCTAGTCAGACAGAACATTATGTGCTTACGGTAATCTTGTTTTTCGGCATTACGGCTATCGGGGCTTATGCACGGTCCCTGGCCAAAGTATACAGCATCATCGGTGGGTTTTCGGCTAGTACGCTGGTCTACATATTACCTGCAGCTGCCTATTTTGCCACCCGACAACGGGGCCAACGACAACTACCGTCCGACCGATCAAAAGAAGAAGAAGAGGAAGAGGACGCCTTGAAAGCATTATTGGGGCGTGTCCACCATACATCTTCTTCACGCCCAGCAACTCCAACCACCCCGTATCTTTCCTCCTCCAGACCTGTGGAAAACCGTCCCAGTCACCTGCTTGACCTGGCGGCTACCCTTCTTCTTCTCTGGGGTACTGTTCTTGTGGTCTACACAGCTTCTTTCTTAACTACCGTATAAACCCTTCTTTTTCTTTCCCCCATCGTTTATATCGAACTTGTCTGTCGGAGTCTTCCAATGAAGTTTCGTTGTCCGCAATTTTTCCGTTACCATTGAAATAGCCACCTCCTTTTTGCTTTCATTTTCAACCCTGAGAGACACGTTGGGGCGCGCAAAACGCATTCAAGCCTTTGTGCGCAAGTTGCTGCTTTTTCCATATTTTTCCTAGGCAAACTGCAAACTACTACCGTATCAGAAAAAGCATTCAGCTTTTCTGTATAGCACTGTAGGGAAGTGGGTTCTTTATTTAAGTAGTGGATGGTACATTAAGGGGATCAAGTTTTGGAATCCACTGGCCATTTTATTATTGTGTCTCAGTGACCTATTCTTTTTCCTTAATCAGAAATAGTCTAAGGGGTGTCTACTAGAGAAAGCAAAGACATGCTATGATCCCATATTGCTTAACAGTTGAGGACACATTTGCTAACAAGCTTAAGTATAAGGAGGAGATCAGAAGCCGCTCTGTCCCGTTGGTCTGATCCGGATAAGTTTCCTTCTAAGGCAAGTGAGCTGTTTAACTTGCTGCATTATTTCGGATTTTGAATCCTCTGTACAGACATTGGAGATCAAAGGCAGCAGCAAGCAAGCAAAGTTCAGGTTCAGATTCAAGTCGATAAGTAAAAGCAAAGCAATGTATTATAGTCATCCTCCTCCAATTTTCGTGAGATTGGCAATGTCAAGGACCTACTATTGAAAGAACGAAGAAGGATGATCATTCATCCTTAAAAAAGGATGACATCTTCTTCATTAGACAGTCCCTATTTTTTTGCAAATTAAAGGCGCTAAAAAAAAGTTTTCTTTTTTTCTTTTTCTTTTCCTTTTTACCTTTGGTACCCTTTTTCTCTTCTTCATCTTTTTTTATCATGTCTGTCAAACTTTTCGTTGGAGGTCTTGCTTGGGCCACAAATGATGACGCTCTTTATGAAGCCTTCTCTGCCTACGGTACTGTCGTCCAGGCTTCTGTGATCAAGGATCGTGAGACCGGTAAGTCACCCCATTTTTGATTGCTTTGAGAGAAAAAGAAAAAGATATTTTTCCTCTTGCTTCCCCCTTTTCCCTTTGCTTTTCCCTTTTCCTTTCCCTTTCACTTCCCTTGCTTTCCTTGCTCTCTCCTTTTTTACCCTCTCGGTGATGGAGGATTGGAAATGAAAAGGCTGTGTGTGAAACCTGTTACCCTCTTCTGTGTAGGGAAAGTTATATTATATGAAAAAATCTTGTTTTGCTTTTGTCAAATCCGGTTCTTTTCGTTACGTTGACTTTCCCTTACAAATGAAGAAAAAGGAATAAAAAAGAGGTGCTTTTGTCCCCTTTGTTTTGGTCTGAACGTTGTTTCTTTCTCTTCTTTTTCTATTTGCAAATCAAATCAAAAGGTCGCTCGCGTGGTTTTGGCTTTGTTACCTACGATTCTCCTGACGATGCCGACAAGGCTATTGGCGCCATGAACAACCAGGAGTTGGATGGTCGCAACATCAAGGTAAAGTAAAAAAAAAAAGTGGGGCAGGATGTTTCAAGGTCTGTTCATACCTCTGACCATGCTTCTTGTTTTTTATATTTTCCAGGTGGACCGTGCTGCTGAGCGCAACGACCGCCCTCGCCAACAGTTCCGTCCCCGTAATGACTACGGCGGCAATGGTGGCTACAGAAATGATTACCAGCAAGGCGGTTACTAAAGCAATTTGATTTGCTTTGATGGTATCGTATCGTGTGTCCAAGGCAATAGCCGTAAAAAAAAGAGCGAAAATCTTTGAAAAAAAATTATCATTTCTGTGTCCCCGTTCACATACCATTTTAACCATGAAAAACCCATTGGCTCTTTCTCCCCCTAAAAAGAAAATCATTCTATTTCTCGCTGTGTTCCCCCTTTTATATATTTGAAAGTTTTAAAAAAGAAAGTTAAGTGAGATCGCAAAAGAAACAAAGCAAAGTGAAAAGTGTTGGTCAAGTTGTGTGATGGAGATGTTTGATGGTTGAGATGAGAAGAAGCTTAAATCATCGAGCAATCAATCAAAGATCTCGTCTGAGAACTGCTTTCCAGTGAGACAATAAAGAATGACTCTGTTTCGACAAGGGTGCTACGAATATGTTACACTGTGTCTTGATAAATGGCTTGAATCAAGTACGATAAAGAAGGTTTAAAATAAGTTTAAGTGGGGTTATCAATCGTTTGCTATGTCGTCTTCTAGAAGCATGTTTGCTCTTCACACTATTTCGTTTATTTACAGTTAATTCTTGCTGACAAGCTGTGATGGATTACTACTTTATTCCTTGTTGAGTTCAATCCGCTTACGCGTACAGTGTTACTGTCTACTCCGATCTCCGCGCACTTTGCAACCTGAGGCAAAAAAGAAAAAAAAAGAGCACTTTAGGCATTCCTCCGCTTTTTCATTGGATAGACTCATTGTCTTTTATTTTGTCCTTCAAGACGTACCCGTTCCAATGTGTTTTATGAACCAGATTTTGTCGTTCGTGATTTGTTTAACACCTTTTCCCTACTCAAAAAATAGAGAATGAGATTCGTTCATCGGACACAAAATTAAGGTTTCCTATATAATTCACTGACCCTAGCTATCCTTCAGGTTCGCACAACGAAAACCAACGCCTACTGCATCGAAGAACTGAAGCAGTAATTATATAAATACGTATAACCTAACGTAAAATCTGCTTTTTTTGTCACTGTGGAATAAGTTGGAAAGAAAACCCCACCGAACTATCTCATCCCACCTCATTCAGGAAATGGGTTGCTTTTACCTGCATCAGTAGACTGTAAGAAGAGAGATATCCAAGTTTAGAAACGGTAAAACACATCCGAGATATGCATGGATAGCGTTCCTACTTTGCTTGTTCCTATTTCGCTTGTCATCCGAGACAACCCGATTTTTCAGGTTATTTTGAGGTGATCCGCAAACATATAGGCCGATATTTTGGAATGGAGTACTCTCGTATATTATTGGGCGTGCTGTGATGGAGCAAGTGTTCAGAGGAAACAATGGATCTTAATGTCAAACATGCGACGTTTAAGCAAGGTTAAGAAATTCGTAGCTATGGTGCAAATCGCTTAGAATCGCATATTATTAGAAAATGGACAATTTTTTCATTTCCATCTACAATTGCGGAGTAACCGTGAAGCATTTTTATTGGCTCAAACTCCATTTGTTTGCTTTTATCCGTCGATGTGATTTGTATAACCTCACTGCTTCGTCGGCCACTTCGCCCTCCATGCCTTGGAAATACGCATCTATGTATCTCCGTGCTTTTCGCTCGAAACGACGAATCATTGGAAGTGATACACTGTCCAGAATCTCTGCCATTCATTGCTTGAGTGATTTGTACGAATAGTCGCACGTTTTCCGAGCATACATTTTGGCTCTTCCCCAGTGTCGCTCAGTGAAATTATTCTGTTTTAGCTGAATCACCTGTTTTATGTCTTCAGTAGGGGTTAAAGCGGATACTTTACGATAATACCAGTTTATATCTCAAGTAATCGGCAGAGCTACTATCCCACACTGCCAATTTTGTAAGAGCTTCTTAGATATCAACATCTGGCCACTCTTCTTCGCTGTCAATGCCTACAGTGTCTTCTGATAGAGCTTCTACAGAAGGTTGTTCTACTTCTTCCATTTCTCTCTTAGGTCCAAATTTTTTTAACCCTTCTTTGCTTCTTCGCTGACGCGCTTCTTGCTTTAGGTCTTCCCATGGTTTGGTAAGAGAACTCATTGCTGTCAAAGAGAAAATTGTTTTCTGTACCTAATCTGACTTTCAAATATCGGTAAATAAAATCATGTTTTTTTATTGGTCGGTATGAGTGTTACGAACTTTGGATACTGGACAATTGTGCGAGCATACCTATGAAATTTCCCAATCTTTGACCGTTAATATCTCTCTCCGTTTTTGTCTGACAAAAATTCTGAGCAGTTTGTTGAATTTCGGTTAAAGCGATATATCGATTGAACTGATTTAATTTTTATTTGCAAAATTGGAAAATTTTATTAGCATTCCAAGAATTCATAAAATCATTAGCGACTCTAAGCGATTTGCACCATAAGGAAAAAAGTAAGTCGAACTTTATGCGATTTTTCTGTACCCAACACGGTAAATAAGACGTTTGATGGGACGTCTATACGAGTCATGAAACAAATTTGCCCTACAGTGATGTGGTAGAGATCAAAAAGTCTCGAAATGGGCATAAGTACATTTGTATTGAATATGAGATGATATAGAAGAAAAAATTTTAGCTTTCAAGTCAGGGTAACCCACAATTTCATTAGCGACATGGTGATGTGGCGCATCTCAAGAGCGTTGGAAAGGCAGTGATTGGGTTGTCAAATTCCCTAGTAACTTCATTGTGTCTGATACTTTATACAAAGCGTGTTACTATTGCACTGTGCTAATTGTGGATGAAAATATAACATGGGAATCCTTTTACATGAGGTTGCCGTAAACTAAAAACCATAAGTTTTGTAAAGGGCTATACTAGTTTTCCTTAAACATCAAAAATGCCCTGCATTTCCAGGTGAATGGAGGAAGAATCTCGCGGAGCCCCATGGATATCTTCCAAACGCCGTTTCTCAGTAAGCATAAACAACCACAGTATAACCATGTAATCTGGTTCCCTCGTAATTATGTGCATCCTTTTTGAGTTATCATTCATGCACAGGACCGGCTCTAAACGTAGATTGTAGACGACAGGGCATGAAAATTTCACCGCACGTTTTCCGCATGGTGTTGTTGTTAGTTCCATCCCAATAGATAAATCGTCGAAATGACATTGTATCATCATCCTTTCTTCATCAGATAATGCCTCAAAGTAGAATTCGTCCTCTTCCATGGATAGCGGCAATACGCACCAAGAATCCCCACTTTCGATGAGGTACCTCAATAGATCGCCTCTTCCATTCGAGTCTAGAATATCAAATAAAGTCCACATCAAATCGTCTTCGGTATCGATAGACACGTCTCCATCCACCAAACTGTGTACAGCATAAGCATAGTCGGTGTGAGGAAGAATAGCGAACAAGCGGTCTATGTATTTGGTTGATTTGGAACCAAAGATTGCGTTGAAAGGTGCCCGTCGACTGGTGTTTATTTCCCACCCAACATTCTCGTACACGCGCCAATAAAAGACTGCGTTTGCTCTCAATATGTGTACAAGCAGTTTTTGGTTGTTCACGCCGATAGTGCGTTCGCTAACTACTCAAGCTCTCTCTGCCCATTCATCGATAACCCGGGAAATAAAAAGACTGCCCTTCACTGCATTGCCCGACTGTAGTCTCATCTCAGCGTAATCGTCAAGGTCGCGAAAGCCGTCCCATGTCCCTTTTTTCTCCAGCTTCTCGTTAACTTTGTCAAGTTCGAGCCGAAAGCCAAGGTACGTTCCTGGCTCGTTCTCATCGAATAACTGCAGGCCCCCCCCCCCATCATCCCGTATAGCGCCATACCTGTGTTTGTGTGTTTGAATGATTGCCGCTTCAATGTCTTCCTTGGTAACATCCTCCATTAGAGGGTTTTCATCGCAATAACAGAGATCTGGTACTGCAATAATCCTTTCCGCTCTTCGATATATACTGTCCATAATTTTGATCGCCATTTTCCTATGTTCCTTGTCTGCTTGATTGATACATACGACATCTATCCACATATATCGTACTTTCGAACGATACAACTCGCAAACTTTGATAAGGTTCTCTTGGGAAATCGAAGTGATGGATGCCACATAATTTGGAGTTTGCGCTTTCCATTCTGGATGGCTACCCCATCGATACGAAATCGCATAGTATGGTGGGACTTTCTCATCGAATGGTATAGATATACATTTTATGTTGTTCAATTCAGATTTCGTGTCCAAAAGAACAATCTCACTCTTTCCATCGCAATACCAGAGATCTGGTACTTTAATAACCTTTTCTGCACTTTGATGTATGATCCTCGTGTTTCTGAATGCCATTTTCTTATCTTCCTTATATGCTGGGTTCATACATATGGCGTCTATCCACATATATCGTATTTTCGAGCAGTATAACTCGCATAGTCTGATAACATTGCCTTGGGAAATCTCGGTGATGGATGCCATATAATTTGGTGTCTGTGCTTTCCATTCAGTATCTACCCCGTCGGTATGAAATCGCATAGTATGGCGGAATCTTCCTATTCAATGGTAGAGATACATTTTATGTTGTTCAACTCAGATTTCGTGTCCAAAAGGACAATTTCACATTCGTTGTTCAACTTAGGTTTTGTATTCAAAAGAGCATATAGGCAATGCCATATGAGGAATTGTCGCTGATACCAAGGCGTAAATACGTTATAAGTTCCATTTTGTGCTTTAATTTCTGGCCGGTACAAAGATCTAGATACCTCATAAGTTAGATTTTGTTCTTTACGTTCATAATATGCAACTTACACCGACGAAGCTGCCTCATCCTTATCCTCATTTTCATCCTCAGTTTCAGAAATCCACAAGTCAGATGCGGAAATGTTGTGGTTTATGTCGTCAAAGTCATTCATCGTCCGTAAGAAACAGGAATAAGGCGATCTTGGTAGAAGAATGCCTGCCTTCGGCTTATATGGTAAACTTAATTTGACTTAGCCATGGTGCTAGAGTTGATGGTTGTGCCACAAATCTTTTTGCGCCTCCTGATATGAGTGATATGTCACAAGTAGCACATGTAATAATCCTTCAACAGCTGAAAGCGATAGAGGATGTAAACAGAATTAGCATGTCTGCTGGGAATTTTTTCGCCGATAGTATACGAAGACCATAGAAGCAATAATACCTTTACATACAGATGACGCCGAAATCATAACATGTCTTGTTTTGTTTGTTTTGAGCGGAACGGTTTGTTGATAAATTCCTCCGCCTTGCCTTATCAAAAGAGTCTAAGATAACTAGAATCCACTCCTCTTAACGCATGGCAGAAGCTAGATTTCGTACGACATCGGAAGGGCTCGGATTAGGCAAACTCAAAGACCACACCCATGCATAATTATAATAAGAAGTATCGTGCTTTTCAGGTATGGCGCAAGCAAGATTGAATACGCAAATGGTGTGAACAGTTTTTGATTTAAACTTCTGATTGCTTCGCTGCAATGACCAGTGATAATGTTGCGCAAAAAGCGCTGAAGCCGATTCCTAGTTGTTTGCTAAATAATAGAATGGAAGACGGAGCTCCCACAAAACTGCGTTCATTGAACGCATCTTCAAGGGTTTGACAATCACTATATATGACAAGGTCTCCTTGGTTTCTGCCATCATCTTAGCACTCCTTCCGCTCCATTCTCTCCTTGATTCATTCCATAAAGCTACGCGCTATCGGCCGTCAGAGCTTTCATGATCCTCTATTGGAATCACAGTGACCGGTTCCTCTTTTTCTTCAAGCCGCCTTTTTCTGCTTCTCAAGAGATCGATCCTATTCTTTGACCGTTTAATGATTTTCTTCCGACTCTTTGAGTGCTGCTCTTCGTACAAACAAAACAAAACTCTTCTTAAATTGGATTATACTCAGATATCGCGTGTCAAAGAAAGCATCTTTGGCACCCTTGTCTTTCGAAACTGCTCTTTCATGGGACAACTTGTATAGCATCCCAAAAGATTTTACGGTTAAATATTGCTTCATTCCCAAAATGCCAGTCTACATCTTTCTTGCAATTGAGGAAATAATATAGTGCGATGCTGGGCTCAAATGATTCACAGATAAAGCTTGTAATCGAGCCCGCGTTCGGTACCATATACATTTAAGGAGTCCGCAAACAAATGCGAGTTAAGAATTTTCTCTTCGAACATCCATTCCAAATAATCTCATGTTTATCAAATAGTAAACGAATATTCTCTCTTTATGCGCGTCCGCTGATAATCATTGGTCTCATTTGCCAATCATCGCAGGCGCATGAACGGCATTCCTTCAATCAGTAAAGCTAACGAAAGAAAATTGATAAACCTTGTAACAAGCTTCCACGTCAAATACATGCTAAGAACCATATATGTTCTCAAGAATTCAGTTAGGTTACTCTATGCTTGCAGAGACGCATCCTTGCTGCAATGGCTGGATGCTTTGCATGCCTTGACGACAGCAGAGTGTGCCGTGAGAGATAGCTCAGGAACATTTTATTTAAAGATGATATTGGGTGTCTCCCTCTTCCTCCATATTTTCCGTTTTTTAATGCAACACTGGAGATTCTGGACCAAAGTAATGGTTGATGTAAGAAGAGATGCATTGAAACCTAACGATAAAATTCAGGACAACATAATCTACCCAGCAAAGAAGGTGAGACGTTCTGATTGTAAAAGATACATTAAACACTCTGAAACCATTTTGTCTTGATGCCAAAAAAAAAAAAAAAAGAAAAAGAAAAGAAAACAAATAAACGAACTTCCTCTTTGAACGCATATGTATAATACTATAAACTATTTCATATTGGCTGTCAAAAACTTGGTACATATCTGAGTTTGGCCGCACGTATTTTGGCCAATCATGCAATATGATTTTGAATCTCATGCTGCTAATGGTTCTAATTCCTTTGCCCGGTGCAAATTCAATACAAATTTTTTTCCTATGCGTCAGTGCAGACTTTTTAAATGATAAAAAGTTTATAATTCGCCACAATCAATGATGGTGACTCGCTTCGTGGGTTTGCCTCCTGAAGTGCCTACTTTCTCCATTTGTCGCACAACATCCATGCCAGATGTAACCCGACCAAACACGACGTGTTTTCCGTCCAACCAAGTTGTCTTTTCCGTACAGATAAAAAACTGACTACCATTTGTGTTTGGCCCTGCGTTCGCCATGGACAAAGTTCCCTAAAATTACGGAATTACAGAAAGGTGAATAACAACTCCTTGTGCACTGTGTCCGGCTCTCTTTTTTTTCTTACCGCGCCAGTGTGCTTCAAAATAAAGTTCTCGTCCTCAAACTTTTCTCCATATACTGATTTGCCACCTGTGCCATTGCCTTTCGTAAAGTCACCGCCCTGACACATGAACTGTGGAATGATACGATGGAAAGAAGATCCCTTGTAGCCATAACCCACTTCACCGGTACATAATGCCCGAAAGTTTTCTTTTTTTAAACAAAGCGTCAGTTGAGTCTCATCTGTGCGCTAACCCGTTGAAGCCTATTTACCTGCAGTTTTGGGTACAACATCGCCACGAAGCTGTCATGAATATATAAGAGATGGAGACGATGAGCTAAACGAACCTAAGCATAAAAGAAAAAGAAGCGCCTTACCTCGATGGTAATTCGTCCGGCCAGCTCGCCTCCAATTTGGATATCCAGATAGACTTGTGTTCTTCCACCCTTTGGAACCACTTTGGGAGCGGGAGCTTTCCCTGCTTCTTCTTCCGCTTCTGATTTTGCTTCTTCTCCTTCTTCTGTGGGCGAGCCCTCCTCCTCCTTCTTGTCCGGGTTTGCATATTTTGCCAACCATGCATCGTCCGCCCATACTTTAAACTTATCAGTTCATCTATCCAGCACAACGATAGACACCCATATACGTTCCATGCATATCACGGTCTGCTCCCTTTTCTTTTTCCGTTCCTGCTCTTATTATTATTATTATTAGTATCCTACCTGCTTTGTTGGATGCGGCCGTGATCTTTTGTGGTTTGGCCATGCTGACTTTAATCACTCGTCCATTCAATTCGGCATGATGCATGTTATCAATAGCGTCCAACGCATCTGTTTCCAATTCATATTCCACAAATCCGAATCCTCGATGGGGGTTGTCTGTTGCATATAGCAAAGAGAAAAAGAAAAAGAGCAAAAACCGCAGTGTCAACTCCCCTTTCTGTCCTCTTTTCTACTTCGTTTACGTGCTTATCCTTACGTGAACCCGGATCGGGTGCTAATTGAACAGCTACAATATCGCCAAAAGGAATAAACGCGGCATGAAGCATCTCTTCTGTTACTTCTTGGTCAAGACCGCCTGCATTTTATAAATCCATCCATGTTAATAAAAGAACGTCGAATCTTTTCGTGTTCGCATTCTATCAAAAAAAAAAGAGAGTGGAAGGGTACTTGCCGACGTACAGTGTCGTCTTATTTCGTGGATTGATATTGATCGTGGTCATGCTCGTGTTCTGGAGTTGTTCCTCAAATTGGAAGGACCTCGAACGGGAAACGAGCAAAAATCTGGTAAGACTTTCGAGCGGCAGTGCCAGGTGACTGCTGAAGTCAATGGATGAACAAAGCTGGCTGGGATCATGTCTAAGAAAGAGATTCCCCTTCGAATCGCCCCTTTATCTAAAATAGCCCAAGTTTAACCAATATATAACAAGAAAGAATAAATCTCGAGAAGAATGTCTACAGAAAAGGGAAAAAACACAGAAGTAGAAGTGCTTGAATCAGCTGTGTCAACGATATTATTTAGTGTTTTGAGGTAGCAACTTTTTACCCATAGCGGTAATATTTTGCTTTTGATGCAGGACTATAGAAAACGTTTTTGAGAGCATCCTGATCTATTATTTATCCCAGAGCTTGTAGCGAGATGATGTGGTTGCTATGCTTCGATATGTTCCTTGCAAGGAAAAAAAAGGAATGCGGAGAGGGCTTCAGCAGTCACGGGAGCTTCTCTTGCTCTCCATGGCACTCGACCCTTTTTTTTTCATTTCTTTTCTCTTTTTCTGTCCTCTTTTGTTTTTTCTTTTTACATCAATACGGCTGGCTAGTTTAAATATGCCACGTTCACGATCTCCTCGTCGTAACCGTTCGTATCGTGATTATGATCGTCCTTCATCCCGCTCTAGATCCCCTTCACCGTACAATCGACGCGGAAGGCGAAGATACAGCCCATCTCCACGAAGAGACAGTGGTAGCCGAGACCGACGAAGGGACCGTAGTATAGACAGACGCCGAGACCGCAGCCCAGACTGGAGAGGTAATTTTTTGTTTTCACCATTGAAGGAAAAAAGAAAAAAGATAAATTAGAGAAACTACGTATATCTATTACATATGCAGTCTTCTGTATTCTTTTGTCTTTCTCTTTTCCGCCAGTACCAACCAAAAAGATGAATTATCATTAGATCGCGACCGTGACCGCGGACGGTCTAGATATCGATCGAGAAGTCCACGTCGTAGCCTTTCCCGTTCAGAAAGATACCGTAGTCCATCCGTAAGAAGGTATAGGAAAATGCTTTCCCATTTTGTTCTCTTAACCAAACCAAAAACAATAAAAATGCAGTAGGGATCAGCGACGCCGATCTGAAGATGAGCGAGTAGAATCGACACCGAAAGAAAAGGAAGAACAACCTGTTGTGAATGAAGAAGACGATGAAGAAACCAAAATGATGAAATTAATGGGATTTGGAGGGTTTGAGACGACAAAGAATAAAAAGGTCGCAGGTGCCGATGTCTCTGGTGCTAATGTCCGTAAACCCATCAAATATCGTCAGTATATGAATCGAAGAGGTGGATTCAACAGGTAAGATAAAGATATACGCTAAAGGGGATAAAGAGAAATTGACATTGTGTTATTCTAGACCATTGGATAATGTGTAAAAAGAATGAAAGAGAAAAGGAGGGAAGGAAAGGGAAAGAAACAGAGAGGGAGCGAGAAAAGCAAAAAAGAACAGAATATTATTAAACGGTAAAGTCCAAATTCTTTTTCTTGCGTTTTACTTCAACTGTGTCTGGTTGGTTATAAACGAACTCGTATATTTCCGGTGCCTAAAAGCCGGTTGTCTGTGCGCGCAAAGTCGACATTTGGAGCGGATAACATGGTATTTTGAATAAAACAAGGGAAAAGAAACAAGGGACTGTAATCATTGTTTTTGACTGATAGAGAGAGACGATTGCTGAATCGAAAGAGCTAAACGCGATATAACTTACTTCACAAGAGACTACTGGATGTGTAGATGCTTCCATTGGCTCTATTTTGCAGGCATGGCCAGTTCTCGTCATCCACGGATACCCGTCCTCCCTTTCATTAAAAATACGGACATTTTCATTGCGGGAGAGAGAAAGGAAGGTAGGAGTCCTACTCAATCAAAGGAACTTTCATGAATATAGTCTTTATGATGCAAATGGTTTAAGACTCATTCTGATCGAAATAAAGACAAGCATTGGGAGGACATGGTTATAGCATCTTTCATTGTAACGTCCTTTAGGAATGAGAATACATATCTTTTGGCATCATTGGTGCCTGATGTTACACAGCATTAAACATAGCAAGTAGCTTTTCGGTGGAGATATGGGACGTTTTATTCAAACTGAAAGACGTGCATCGTATTGCTTTTCTCTATGAAAAACGCTGTGTCACCTTTACGCTGCAATGCGAAAAGACAAGTAACTTGAGCACTAAGTAATCCATGAATTTATTTGTTTATAGAATGACCTGTCTATGCAAGGTTTCAAAAAGTTGTCCATTATTGAAAAGGTATTAGAAAGATATTACTGATGTTATTTTTTTTATTGTTATTTGCGTCTAAAAAGAAATGAATAATGAGAATTTTTCCTTGTTTAACAAGTACGCTTATTCATTTACCGGAGAGTAGCATTTCGCATATCATTCAATTCACGTTCTGTGGTTTCCAATTGTTTTTTCTGTTCCTCGAGCTCCTTCATGAGTTCCTGACGTTTTTCTTGTAACTAAAAAGAAACCAGGTTGTTGTTAGTTTCGATGGCCAAGCTTATCATAAGCAAAAGAAAAAGAAATTTGTAAGGTATTCTTACCGCTTCTTCACGCTGTTTCAGTACTTGTTCGGTTTCCCGAACCTTTTGGACAAATTGTTGTCGCATATCTTCTTCCTTTGAAAGCATTTCCTGTTTAAGATCGGATTTCATGTTTTCAATGCGTGAATCGTATTCCTCATCGCACATCAACAAAGATTCGGGGCGATCGGGTCCACGTAGACGACGAGCTCGGTGAGCATGGTAATGATGATGATGGGTTAAATCGGTCAGTTCATGAAGACAATGGGTCATCAACAGTTCTCGCAGATGGATAAAGTCGCAATGGTCGGGATTCTCAACTAAAGTATACATTTTTTTCATCTTGCATTAGTTTCATCTCCGTCCATCTGTTTTTTTTTTTTTTTTACCTTCAACGGCACCCCAACGGTACTGGCGCCCGCGTACTTGTTTGCCATTCACATCCACATAGGACGTACTGCCAATGACAGTAAACGGAATATGTTTCTATTTATGCCTCTCTTGTTAGAAAATAAGGAAAGTTTCGGTAGTCTTGGGTTTTTCAAGTAGTTTACCTCGAGCTCCTCGATTTCATCTCGATCATCGGGAAAGGCGGTAGGATACATCTTGATTTCATGTTCCTGTAAGTCTTCCAGAATCTAACCAATAAAGGCCAAGGTAAATATGAGACAGAAAAAGAAAAGAGTAAAGACTTACCGCTTCCTTGAACAAGATTTTTTCTTCTGGAGTCAGGGTATCTGCTTTAGCAATCACTGGGATCACATTGACTTTGGCTGAAATGGCTCGCAAGGACATGATGTCGAGTTCTTTCAATCGATGGCCAGTCGGTGCAATGAAGTAGAGACACGCATGCACTCGGCTGTCCACTAATGCTCCACGAAAAGAGGCATTCTTTTCAGCCTCATGAAATCGATCATACTGTTCATCGATATAGGTCAGAATCGGCTCAAGACTTCACGATTTTTTTTTCTTTCGGTCAGTCCCAATCTGTCATTCTTCGTAAGCCTCTTACCTACTCTGCATTTCTATTCAGTCGATCACCAAAACCCGGAGTGTCAATGACACACAAACGCAAGGTCACACCACCTTCTTCCAATTCTATCCATCACCCATGAGGATTAGACAGAAAAAAGTAAATCTAACTTTTTTCGACGTGATGATGCATACCATAAGTGACAGGCGTTATTTCGACAGTCTTGGTGTCCTGTGGCACCTTTGCCTCTGATTCATAAAGATCCGAATGGAACAAAGTATTCATAAATGTGGATTTTCCTAAACCGGTTTCGCCTTGATATTTCGAGAAAAAAAAGTATCAGCATCAAGCATTCTTATCTTATTCTTTAACTAAAAAAAAAATCGCAATTCTATTCTTAGGAAGAAAAGACAGAAGGCAACTTACCGACAACCATCAGATTCAATTGGAAGGGTGTTCTTTTTGCCTTGTTGTATTTCTGACGAGGTAAGGCGTCCATGCCTAGAGGCCTATTTAAGCTGGCCTGTCTGACAGGTGTTGTCTTCCAGGGTCCGAGATCGGGAAAGAGACCTCTACATCAGGAAACCACGTCAAGCTGATTAACTTTCTGTTTCCTCATCCACATATGAAATGTTGACTGTTCGTTTGGCATTACCTTGTTTGAAGGGCGTGTTCCTAAAGCAAATGAGATGGAGTAAGAAAAGAAGTTATTCCTCGGATAAAGAAGTTGCTATAGGTTACCAAAGGCATGACAGCGAAAAGCGAAGGAAAATAACAAGAAGAGCCAGAGTGGCGAAAAAAGAAAGCTGGATAATCGTTCACTTGTGTATCTGATTCTTTTTTTTTGTTTCCCGGTAACGTTACACGAATATATATTTTTAAGTTTCCATCATTTTCATGGTCCTCTCTTTCTGTTGTCGATCCTCGTTTAAATTTCTTGTGTTTTTAACTTTCAAGTATATTTAACCAAAGTCTACATTAATCAATCTATCGTCATTGTTCTTCTGAATATTATATATATATATTCTAACTTTCTGGATTTGTTCACGTTCTATCACGGTAAGCTGATGGAGGGTTAAGAACGGAAAAAAAAAACCTGTTGCCCTGAAGGGCAGCAGTGCAGTACAGTTATGCGTTGTGGAGAACAGAAAGCATCGAACAGGGTATCTGCATCCTGCAATTGCCCAAAAAGAAATTGATAGCTATTCTGCCGAGAGAAAGAGGAAGAGAACGATAAATTTATCAGCGTGTGTATTTGCCTACTTTTTCTTTCTCTTTTTAAACAGTAATCTCTGAAAAGCTGATACCTTGCTACTGTTTGTCTCTTCTTGTATTTTTCTGCTTTGGTGCAGGGTATCATACGATTCTGTGTGCAACGAAGTGTATGTATTTTACTGAATAAGGTAAGACGTTTCGATTGTGAGACTCCAACAGAATGAGGATAGTACACGGACCTTGGCCAACATGGTGTTGATAACAGCAGGGTACATTTCACCTTGCTCTATGCAACTTTGTTTGTTTCCTTCTTTGCATCCCACAATAAGAGATGAAAGGATAAGCCTATGAGGCTCTTCCTATTGACTAGGATAGTGTTGCACACTGATCAACACCAGAGTTTATTCGCCTATTTATGGAAAAGAAAGCGAATCGATATTCAATCAACTTACCAACCCGCGCGTAAAGCCCCGCCCCCTTTTTTTTTTTATTTTTCCTCTATCTCACCCTCTTTCTTGTTTTCTTGCAATGGCTCCCTAAGAAAAAGCAATATCTCCGTTCGATGTCATCATCCACCCTTGCTTTTTCCTCGATTTTTTGGAACATCTCGCGCAGGCATATCTAGACTTCCGAAACGACGAATAAGTTTGTCTCACCACCTGTTTAAACTTATGGATGGGGCAACGTCCTCTAAGAAGTTCTAACTCTTTCTTTACAGAAAGAAAAAAAAAAGGCATGAATGGCCCCAGGTGCAAAAAGGACATAGAAAAAGCAGTTTGACTACAAGCTTTGTTACTGCTGCAAATGCTAAGTCTCCATAGACAGATTGTCCCTCTGAGCTGGCTTTCGTTTCTGCGGGGTGCACAATGCGGAGAGCGTTGTGGTCTTATGCCGTCTTTTCTGCTTATCACTGCTGGAATATGCAAGGGAATCAAAGGGTCTAAGGAACGTGGTGACAGTTGAGATTTTCTCATTTTGTTCTAAGTACGGGCAATGCGCAAGTTACGAATAATGTATTCTTTAAATTTTTGAAACAGTACGAGCCCTAACCAGAATCAACCTCCATTAAACCAGAACTTACTTAGAGAAGAAAGAAAACTTGGTTGGCAATCCTATTCGTTGGGAACATTTTATGTTACACATGTTGCTATGGCGCGCCAAGTCTCCATCTTTCAAAGCAACGCCAGTCAAATGCATGAAGGTAACAGAATAAAACAAACCATAAGAGTTAGCCACGACGAAAGGTCTGGGAGTAGATGAAGAACAGTGACAAGGCAACTTTCGTAGATCGTACAATCCCCTTTTTTTTTCCTTTTTTTTTTCCTTTTTTTTTCCTTTAGATGCTATGCAGCCCCAATGGGCTTGAGTGATACGAATGCAAATATTTTCCCTACAACATGCTTTATCTCGGGATAAGAAAAAAAACATCATTTTCTTCACCTGCTTTTGGTTAAATGGGCCAGGCGCAAAAAAGGGATGTTCACCAGCGCCACATGGAACGATGAGATTCCCTTATTTTGCTAAAGTTAAACGAATACCGTTATATGACGCCATGATCGGGCTGTCTCCACTTAATATGTTCTCTGTTCCGGTATGTCAAATAGAACGCTAAGGGAGATGGCCTTATCTGTTTGTTCTTTTCCCAAATTCTTTTTTGGGCTTTGGTAGGCCAATATGGATCATGGTGTACTTTCCTTTTTGATTGGTGGTTTAATCCATTTTTTGGGTTTAAACGATGAAAGAAAGCGTAACGTTGGAGAGGATGACACAGTGATATAATAGTTTTTTTTCTCCGCTGGTACAACCCCTAATGCAGTTGCGCGGGAAAAGAAGTATCCAAACCCCAAAAGAGATTCTCGTTGCTTTTCGTGCCATAAGGAACCCGATATTTGAACACATTCGTATTTCAGTAGACGATGGCAAAGGTGCAAGAGAAAAGTTTTCTTTTGTATGCGTCATCTGCTCAGTTACGACTGAAACGGGACGTATGTGGGATGGTTTTTTTTGTGTGAGTGTGCGTGAATAAGCGTGGGAAACCTACTGTATAAGGCTCTATAAAAAGGGTATTCTCCCTTTCTTCAATGTGAATTTTTCCCCACGGGGTCCTGACTGACTACTGACTGTTTTCATCCCTCTCTCTCTCTCTCTCTCTTTTTCTTTCTCTTTTCCATCCCATTGTCCCTTCTAATTCAATAAAACATGGTCTACACAGCCGCTTTTAAATCGGTCGCTTCTCGCACTAGTATCAGAGCTCCTCTTTGCACACGCCGTTTCCTTTCGGCTTCCGCAGGTAATAAACAACAACATTATTCTAAGAATTTCTCACGCTGACAGTATCC
Source organism: Apophysomyces trapeziformis B9324 (assembly GCA_000696975.1). Classification (NCBI taxonomy): domain Eukaryota; kingdom Fungi; phylum Mucoromycota; class Mucoromycetes; order Mucorales; family Mucoraceae; genus Apophysomyces; species Apophysomyces trapeziformis. The sequence continues at coordinate 142,713 of JNDP01001171.1, read as the reverse complement.
TGTTCTATTTGACTTCTAGTCAATGTAAGCTTATCATTTCAATCCTTGAGTAACAGCACCGCTTTGTGGCTGCCAATAGACTGAGACTTATGTTTTTGCTGCACGCGAATTTGTAGGCGGACCGTAACAAGGCTGTTGGCTTCATCGGTTTGGGTCAAATGGTAATAATAACGCAAAATTATGTTTGCATCGATGAAACCGGAAAAAGATAAATTAACTGAAATCATTTCTTCTCTTGTAGGGCCATGGTATGGCAAGAAACTTGAGCAGACAGCACACGGGTCCTTTGTACGTCTATGATGTGAATGCTGCAGCAGTGGAGAAGTTCATTGAGGCCGTTCCCCAAGCCGTCGCATTGACCAGCGCGGGAGATATTGCGGAGAAGGCGGCCACCGTCATCACCATGTTGCCTGAGCCCGCCCATGTCGAGGGTGTCTACAAATCCATGTTGGATGCTGTGGACAAGGACAGTCTGATGATTGATTCCAGTACCATTGGTCCTGAAACAGCCCGTCGCGTCGCTGCCGAAATGGCTCGCAAGAACGCCACTGCCTTCGATGCTCCCGTGAGTGGAGGTAATTACCTGTCGACAAAAGTTTTTGTTTGGGGGAAGGGAGAAAGGAACGAGTCAAGAAGTGGATGGGGTTGATGCGATGGAAGATGATTGACACGTGTCTTTTTATTTCTAAAGGTACTATTGGTGCTAACAACGGTACTTTGACTTTCATGGTGGGTGGCCCCTCCGAGGCCGCTTTCCAAAAGATCAAGCCTACTTTGAGCACCATGGGTAAGAACGTGGTGTACTGTGGTGCAAGTGGTACTGGACAGGTTGCGAAGATCTGTAACAACATGATGTTGGCTATTTCCATGATTGGTGTTTCTGAGGCACTCTTGCTTGGTACCCGTCTTGGTATGGACCCTGCTTTGTTGGCAGGTATCATGAACACCTCGACTGGCCGCTGCTGGGCCTCCGATACCTGCAACCCCCATCCCGGTGTGTGCCCCAACGCTCCAGCCGGAAAGGGCTACCAAGGTGGATTTGCCAATAAGCTTATTGCCAAGGATCTTCGTCTCGCCATGAAGGCAGCTAGCGAAGTCAACAATACCCCCACCTTGGGCGCCATTTCAGCCGAAGTCTACAACGAGTTGGCAAAGACAGACTATGCAAGCCTTGACTTCTCAAGTGTTTACAAGGTAAAGAGAGAAAAAACAAGTTAGACTCATCAAAACTGTTCATTTACTGATTCTTTTTATTTTTAGTATATGGACGTTGAGCAGCCAACCAAGAAGAAGGTCGCCGCTTAATGAACAAACTTCTCTTCTTTTTGACTAGCATTTCCCTTTCTCTCTCCCTTCAAGAAGAAACAAAAAAAAAGTTGTAAAATACTTTTGTTTACCCTTTCCCAATGAAAGAAACGCAAAAAAAAAAGAAAAAAAGAAACACCAATGATAAAGTTCAGGATTTCTCAAATTGATTCTATTGCGAATGACAAAGGAAATTTTGTTCTATTAAAGAAAGTTTGACTATGTACAAAATCAAGCGCCCTTTTTTAGGATCGTTGAAAAAGGGAAAAAAAAAATAAATAATAAGGAGGATTGAAGAAGAGAAGAAAATAAAATAAAAGAGATGGGGGTTGTTTTGTTTTTGAAAACAAAAAGGTATGGTACAAAATACAAGAGATGCGTTATAGAGTGAGAGAGCGAGAGATTTCAAAGGGAGGGGTCCATGCGTTCAAAGCTTTTGTGGGTAGGAGAGGGTTCGCCTCGGGTAACATGTGCAACGAACGAGCGAATGATGGGCTGTCCTTTTTTTTTTTTCTTTAGAGATGAATAAGATTCTTGTCCTGGGCGGCATGGGTCTTGCTATTATTATTCGCATCCATAAACCACTTGAAGTATTCGTACACGCTCCAGCTGATGGCGGCGCTCGGCATATGGGTCAACACCCGTGGTCGGAATCCTCTGAAAAAGCCTCGAATACCATACCGCTCTTTGATGATCGACATCGCATCCATTAGACCTCTGACGTTTCGGACTCGCATATCATGGCTGTGTCCACGCGTTTGTAACACCGTCTTGACCACATCCAACGGCGTAGTGACAGAGGAGGCCACGGCACCAGCCAAAGCTCCTGCGATGACATGTGTCTTTGGATCATATTCCCCCAGCGGATTGAATACTTTACGGAAGAACTCATAGGTAGCAAACTGAACCGACTGGAAGGGAATCGACATAGCCAGTGTGGTGGGAAGCGAGATATAAAAAGCGGCCATGCCCTCTTTGGCATACACATGATGAGCGCATTCGCGTACCGTTCGGTAAGTCGAGTCACGAAGTTGCATGCGTTGCTTAATCACTAAAAGGAGGAATATGAGTCGTTACTATCCCAATACCCTTCCCCTGTTTCCCAAGGTAAATAGTGTTATCCCTTACCATCAAATGGATTCATCAAAGTATCATGTGCAAGCGTAGCACATGCACCAGCAGCGGCAGTTGCCAATGGATGATGGTCTTCATCACCTTGGTCTGCACCCAAGGCTTCTTTGCAGTATTCATAGGTGGCAAAATGCAAAGCATGCGCCGGTCCAGCCCCAAGCACGACGGAATTCACTCCTCGCCATAAACTTCTGGAAGCAGCTCGAAAGGATGCTGAAGAAGAAACATGGGCAGCGGAGGCCAATGCTGATGACGGAGCAGAAGAGGGCACACCCATCACAGCAGTAGCAGTTCCAGGAGCAGTAGGTCGGGCAGTTTGGATGACTTGCATACGAGTCTGTGGAATTTTGTTGAGTCATTAAATTTTTTAATGAAAAACGATGACAACACAAACCTTGATGCTATCTACGGGATACATGGCACAGTGTTCGGCAATACCGGCGAGGGCACCTGCCAAAGCATTTTGGGTCATGGATGAATTGCTTCCAAGGGATTCATAATCGTAGTCGTCCGTCATGGTTTTAATTTGGTTATAGAAGATGAATGTGCGTTTTTTCTACAACGGGAAGGACGTGTGTTTGTGTGCGTGTTTGTATAAAGGTAAAGTCCTTTTCCTTTTCTTTTTCCGTTTAGGCCAATGTTTGTATCTTTGTATGGCAAAACAAAGAGATACAAAGGCACTTAAAGTTAGAAAGAAAAAAAGGGGAGGGGAGGATGAATGAAGAAAGAGAAGGGGGAAAAGAAAAGAGAGCGAAGCGGAATAAGAAGAAGAAGAAGAAAAACAAGAGAAAGTTTTTTTTATCCAAGCAAATTAACCCGAGAGAGAAGAGAAGCACAACACACATGGACACGCACGCGCGTAAAAAAAAAAGAAAAAAAAACATTAGCGAACCCCTGTCCGACCTCGCCATGACCAATCATCAATGAATCTGATAAGTGTAAAAAAAAAATTCTCTAGAGTGACCTAAGCTTTGTCCCGAACATCCCCGCAGAAAACGCCGAGTGAACATACAGAACGTAACACTAATTGCCAAATACGATATACGATCTGATAAACTATTACATTTTTCTCCCATAAAACCAATAAGAAAAAAATTTTCATCCTAGTCAATTAAACAAACAAGGGTCAAAAACAGGAAACACTCATTCCATGTTTTGGACTGTATGACGGCACCCTCTGTTATTGTCATGGTCGCCACTACCTTCATGATGTCGAGAACCAACCAAGGGTGCAGTCCTACTACTCCATCGAACATAGCTGTTGTTGGTCAAAGTAGGACTATCCACATCAATAGCAACGGCAGCAACAGCTTCTTCCTCTCCTTCCAAACGATGAGAACAATGCGTAGCAGGTCTCTTGGCTGAACCACAGAGCCAGCGTTGATCGGATTCCATCAAATAACTTTCCGGTACATCTCTCTCCAGTATCTCTTTCGAAACGGGTTGTTCTCCTCTTGTTCCAGATTCCCCTGTTGATTGGTTACGCTCTTGGCTGACTTGATATTCCCAACCGTTGCCTTGGAGATCCTGGCTCGAACAATGATGACGACCATATTTAAGTTGCTTGATGATAAGATAGGAAGCCAAATACCCTAAAAAAGGGGCAGGGAATGACAAGAGTTAAGCCAGGAATTACAAAAACATATTCTGGGGAAAAAATCCCATTTGTCTTTCCTGAATAAGAAGCAGGAAAGACAAATGTTGACTTTGTTTACTTACAGTCTATGGTATATAAAATAGGTGTACTGCCGCCCAATACATGCAAGGTAAGTAAAATGCCTGTCAGGATATTTGACAGACAGACACCGAAACTAGATGACAACCAAACAATAAAAAAGAAAGATGAAATGGTTCATGGTTAGCTCCATTTACTTTTTTTATTTCTTTTCACTTACCAATAGATGAGGCCTTCTTTGATCAGTGTTCGGTGAATACTACGGTTCAGTTCCATATAGTGTTTGTAGATGACACGAACAAAACACAACGATAGAAATGTATTCGAAACAAAATCGATGCTCGCTTTCATAATCACAATATAAACCGCTAAATTATTTTTTGCAAAAGAGAAATCAGTTATTCTTTGCTTTTTGCTGCCCAACTTGTTGGTTATCAACGGAAAGAAGACTTACGGTATTCTGTCATACAGACACCTCCATGGTAAAATGAGAAAGATCGACCAATGGTCAGATTAAGAATGATGAAAAGGACAAGACCAGCGATAGAGATAGATCCAAAAAACAAAATGGCTTTCGAAGAATCATTACCGACATAAGCTTTCCATATCAGAACGATCTGAAGGGCAATATCACCCAAATTGACACCAACGACAGAAAAAAACAAGCGCTACATGGTGAAAAGAAAAGGAGGATCAACTCTTTTTTCCCTTTTACTTCCTGGTGCTATGGCTCTCTTTCTTGTTATTTTTTTTTGTACGGCTTACAAAGTTACAGTCCATTTCGACCAAGGAGGCCAGCAAGGTGACAAAGGTCACGATGACGCCGAGAACCGCTTGAACAAACACAATGGCATGGATTGGCTTGCGTACCATGTAAAGCATCCATCCGGATCGAATAGATTGCCAAATAAAACAGGACATCCCAACGCTGACAAACATAATGGAAAAAGCTGCTTCAGCTGGAATATCTACAGGTATGCTTGTAGGCGTATTAGGCAAGGAAGTGGTGCGATTACTATGATTTATGCTATTCATGATTAATAGATATAACCCTATTAGTGGAATAAAAGATTAGAGAACGAACAAGATAAGAAGAAGAAGAAGAAGAAGAAAAGGAAAGAGGGCAGATGTAAGAAAAGAAGACGAGAGAAAGAAAGAAGGAAAAAAGAGATTATGTCTGTATCAGTTTCTGCAGCTATAGATTGCTTTCTCTCTTCTCCTTTGGAAAAAGTGTGAACCATTCATCCGTTTGCTTTCTTCTTTTCTTTTACTTTCAGATGCTTCAACCTACGAGGAAAACGCACTGATTCATTCCCTTACCCCATGAGCTATCAAGGTATGCCGAAATACAAGAACGAACTATATAAAGTACCTCAGTTATGTCACCTTTTCTTTTCTGCTAAGTAAGCATCTGTATTGAAGATACCTTTTTATTCTTCTTTTGCTGCAATAAACGATCGTGATTGGCTGGACTGATCAATGGATCAAAGAGCCGTGCCTAATCGACGCGCGGAATCACTAAAGGCGTCAAAAGAAAAGAAACTCTAAACTTTACCTTCCCCCCAGCCCTCTTTCCATTTTATCATCGATTATCAATAAATTAACACCCTACATCATTGTCTTCTCTTCTTATTTCTTCTCTTTTCCATGTTGAGAAAGTACGATATCTCTTTTTCATTCATGAGATAACGACAAAAATAAGAAAGAATCCAGTAAGGATGAGAGGTAAAACAGAAAGAAACTTTCCGAAACAAAAATTATAATAGTAGCTATGGCAACAAAGATCTGTTTCTCAGGTATGACTGCATCCAACTTTTTCCATTCTTTTCTCTGTTCTTTTTTTTTTTTGTGCTTCATGAGTCAATGTTCTTTTTTTTTGCCAGGTTATCTTACGCGTCGACGATCACTTGGTTTGACCCAGAAGAGAGGGCTATCAAACTCTGAGCAGCTTCAATCATCTTTGCTAGTTGATATCGACTCATTTCTGGTCTTCGCGCGAGTTCTTGCCGCCAGACGTCTGTCTCTTCCCACTCAATCGTTTGGTTAGACAGACTGGTTTCCTCTTTTGGTTGTGGGCGTGGTGGGGTGGCATAGTCCAACTGCATGATCTCATAACGGCATTCTGTCGATCGCTGTCTCCTCCGTCGACGACGTTTGTGTTGAAATGGATCGCTTACCGCGGAAGAGGAGGAAGAGGAGGATCTGGGTGCCAAAGAGAAAACAGAAGTGGAGCAACGGTCGGTGGTACAGGACTTGGATGGTAGGTGATATGGACTTTGTGATGGTTCGTGAGAAGATGGTGGTGTTAAGGCGGTAAACGTGGCGGGAGACAAGGATTTATGAACCATGAATGGCTCTTTTGAGTTGTGAAAGGAGGATGGTGTAAAGATGGAAAATACAACGGTGCTATGGTTTGTTTTTGGCATGGTGACGACAACTAATAATGGTTTTCCGTTTTGATTTCTTTCTTTGACTCAGACTCTTTCTTTCTATTCTGTAAATGAGCTGTCGAGGTACACTTTTTTTGGTTTCTGTTCACGGTCATGTTCAACATGAGGTTCGTTTCAGCAAGACTCGACTTACGTTAAAAAAAAAGAAATCGGTGTGCGTATTTTAGAATGTTGTAAAATAAAACAAACAGAAAAAAAGAAGAAAAGGGGTTATACAGGGAAGGAAACGCCAAAAGAAAAAGGGTAAAAGGAAAAAAAGAAGTATAAAAGAAGCGAAACAAGTGTGTGTATATGTGTATAGAAGGCCAAAAAGGCTAAGGACAATCCGAAATGTCCATATTAGGCAAAGGGCAAGGCGGCTATCGAAAAGAAATAAGAGGCCATGGGTCACTCCGACCCTCCAAAAATGGAAAATGGCACTTTTCTGGTTGAAATGAAGGATTTGTTTACAAAGGCTTTTGGGCCAGTACAGCAAATAAGGCTGTTTTGCAACCGGAAGTAGCCATGTCGGTACTGATTTCCTCCAAAAACTTCTTTTGCTCTTCAGGTGTCTCTAGTCCAAGTCGAGGAGCAAACATCTTCATACCACTCTTAAATCCTTGCTTCCAATCCCATACAAATTTCCTCCCCAAATTGGTCGGAGCAGCTAAAAAAAAATGACATTCCTTAGTTTAAATGGCCACACCATAGAAGAAATCTGATTTAATCAAACACACTTACAGAACTCAACATAACGATAGTCAGTTTGGATAACGTTGGCCCCAGCTTCGGTTACATATTTCTCCAATGACTTGGCAATATCTGGATCTTGGCCACGGTCATGGCAGATATCTCGGACTGCAAGAAAAACAAGATAGCATTAGAAAGAGGAAGAAAGAAACATCCACAGACATCATAGAAAACTTACGAGTTTGCATTCCCTTTCGAGATACTGGCCCGCCATTAACCAAGAGATCATATTCCATTACATGAAGGATCCCTCCAGGTTTGACCAAGCGTAATCCCTCCTTAATAGCGTTGGGCCATTCTTCTTTACGTAGAGCAAGAATAAGCAAACGTATATGGACCATATCGAATGAATTATCGGGAAAATCGATCTTTTCCAGAATGTTGCCATAACCAAAGGTAACGTTTTCTAATGTGATGTTCTTCACGCGTACGTCCGCAATATCAACACCAGTAAATTTACTGTTTGGGTAAGCCATACCCATATCCATCGCCCACATGCCGGAACCGCAACCTATATCAAGCACATCACATCCTTTTTCAAGATCTACAAACTCTGGCGTGCGAGATAGTACGTTGCTAAGGAAATGAAAGTGTTGGTATATTAATTCTGTCGACGCGTTATTTTTTTTTCTTCTCTACCCGTTGTACAACTCTTTGATAGCAAGATGTTGCTAAAAAAGACAAGGAACATAAATTAAAAAAGGATTGGATAATTAATGGACGTGTATTATTTTGGTTGGGGATCGTGTTTTGTGTTGTTTGTTTAAGATGCTTACGACGGTTAGACGTTCTTGTTCTTCTTCATCCTTAGGCAACCAATAAGTGGAAGTCTCAACATCATGATAAGCTCTGTCTAGTGGTAGCGAAGTTAAAGAGTGGCTGGGCGATGTTTGATCGTTGGTCAGTCCTGGAGCAGTAGTTTCTGAAGATGCCATATCAATTGGATATCGTTGTCCTTTGTCCGATTTACGAGGCGAACCTCTTGAGACGATATGACCCATGCCGACTTTATATACTTTTTTTTTCTGTTGTGTTCAACTACGGTACCGACGGGGAAAAAAAAAATAGAGGCAAGAGGAGAGAGAAAAAAACCAGAATAACGAGAGTCCGCCAGTGAACGTAGGCTGTCTTCAATGTGCTTTGGTAACACCATTTTTGGATACTGCTGAGATGAACAAAAGAGACTGCATATCAATTAGGTTCAAGTAACGCACTCAGAAATAGCCTTTTTGTTGGCCTGTACGACTGTGACACCAACACCTGGCTACTCTATTTCTTAAGTGGCCGGGGCCTGGCCTTCCTACTGTAGTTCACCCCCTTTTCCCCATGAGCAGCACTTGTTTTTTGCATACTTTCACTGCTTAATATGGATTCAGAAAATGGCTTGGTCCGCCTTCTCTTGGTTTACATAGAACATTTATCCAAAATATAAACTCAAAATAAGCATCTAACTAGGATTGACATATTGGTTACACAAGCAAAACGAGAAATTCGGCCAAAAACACGAGACTTTTTCTTTTTGTTTTCAAAAGCCGGGATATCAGATGACATTCTTCTTTTTTTCCTTCCGTTTACTAACCAGGCGGTAATGAAGGTGGAAAAGAATGAAAAAGAAAAATATCTCGGAACCTGTTTGTCCGTGCAACGTGTGATGTCAAAATTGAATTGGTTGCTACACATGCCACACAGCACCATTATAGTATGGTATCGATCTACTCGTTACCCAGAAGAACACAAAAAGTCACGGTCTCGTACAGCCACTCGTCTTTCTCTTCCTTAGGAGGCTAAGCAACCAAAAGAAATAGAAAAATTACACCACTTTTATCGGTCAAATACCAAATATTAACATCACTAGGTAGCACGGAGATTTTAGCCATTGTTATTGTTTCCGCGTGTCCATACATGCCAATGAAAGGAAGGGCAATGAACAAAACTAGAATGGATGTGTTATACATTCAATAGGTGGGCAACCAATCTTTGCAGGACTTCCCCTCCAACGGCGCTGCCATGTCTGACTAAGTGTGCCGACCCTTAGCTTTGTCAATTAAAACACTTGATAAGCAATATCAATGCCTGAAAAACACGGCTGAAATTCCAGACTGTCGATCATCGATAACCTCTCTTTTGCTTTTCTTTCCTCGACAAGCTGCTGTTCGATCGCTCTCGCTCAAGACTGCCTTATTGAGATTTTGTCTAGGCTATTTTAAGCATAAAACTTGCTCTATGGGTGACAGCTGACCTTCCCGATCTTTGTTATTCTTGTCGAGCTATCCTGGTTCCTCATAGAATAGTTTTTACTAAGCAAAACACAAAATTATAGTTCATTGAGAGCAACGTTCAATCTGCATTGGACTCGGCCGCTTCGATTCTTGATGTGCTACCTTTTTCGCCGGCCAGACCAAAATGAAAGCTGATTGAATTCGAGAAAAAAGCAAAATGAAAGCAAGTATGTAGACAATAGTCTGTTATTAACGATGGTTGTTTGTGCTTTGACTATGATGCATTAGCGTTTTTTGACCGTCAAAATGTGCAATCATTTGTCGGGATATTCGAAACATTTGCAAAAAGCGCACAGTAGAAAGTATTTCGGGATTGTGGATTGGTTGGTACACTTGGAAACATTGAAATCACCGCGTTTGTAGTGATGTCTCTCTCATCATTTTCCTTGGACGATGAATCTACATACTAAAAATGTTTAAAATAGCAAAAAATGATTGAATTCAAGGTTGAACCTTACCATAATCATATTTGCAGTTGCACTTTAACCGCTTAATAAACAGAAGCAAGAAGTCAACAAAATATTCGCCTATTCCTGACACTTTGTGCTTGTTGGAATAGTTCGAGTTATATTCGAGCAGTAAACAAATAGCTATTCTTTGATTTATATTGACTTGTCAAATTTGTCAATCATTACACGCGCATTAGTGAAATACAAGGATACACGTAGGTATTGTCAGCCTTTTCCTGCAATTCAGTGAAGTCTTCATGTTGACAAGTTTGGCATCAAATTGCCTCTTTCTGATTGCTCCGGCATCAAGATGTAGACACTGTTCGTTTTTATCACACGGTAAGTGAGACAGGCCATCTGTGTTGCTTATGGAAAAAAGTGTACGCAACTGGGCTATACCGTGGATATAATATGTAAAGCTTACTACTGCAGCCATTCACTGGGCTTGGTATAGAACGATCCATGTGTTTATGGGAAAATTCCCAGGACCTTGGTAGCCTAAACCAAGCAGCTGTGAGAAAGAGAGGCGAAGAAATTCACTATGTTTGCAAAAGTGAAGTTGTAATGGTCTGACAACTGAAAAGATTCTCTCAAGCTACAAACGCATGGCTGCCTATTGATTAGAAGACTGTGAAGGCAAGACAATTAGAGTGAAGCTTAGTAGAAGCTTAATGAACTGTGCTAACCTTTGGTGCATGGCCGAAAATAGAGAGGCTGAACCCATTTTTGTCCAAAAACACACTAAACATGCAGAAAGTTTTTAGTGGTGTATAGGGGTCAATGCTGTGTAACACATTCCTTATCCAGGTGACTTATGGATGCATTTACAGAATACTCCCTTAAGGCGTATCAGGATCTTAAAGCACGAAGGTGTCGGTACCCCCCATTGGCTGAAGATAACGGCAGCGAGATCATAGACATATCCATATTGCTACACAATATCAGACATAGCGAGCTTTATAATGAATTCATCTAGCAACCGGTTGCGGTCAGTAATTGATGTATTTGGATTGCATTACGATTCGTTAACCGTTGCCCGGTTTTTTGTCACTTTCTTTTTTTAAAGCCATGTGTGGATATAGCGAGTTACCTCGGATACCCCTCTCATTCCCCCTCCTCCCACAAATTACGTCAGCGGGTCGTTACAGTTCGTCAAACGCCGCTTGACATATTGACAAGTAAGAATAGCGGAGGAATAAATTCAAACGTGGTGCCCCAACAGTTGATGGAGTGTCCGAGAGTAGCCCTTTCTCGGGCACTATCATTATAGGCACTATAGTCTGCCCACTTATACACTGTTTTACAATACATCTATGTCCATGCGGATCAATGCTTTTAGCAAACCTATGTCTATATATACGCTTGCTTTACTGCATGCTGTTGTCACCCATTTTCGCCGTTCGCTGAAAAGTCACAACGAAAAAGCAGACTTTGTGACTTTGTTATTGCTGTCGGAAGGGTCAATTTTTCTTTTTTCGTTGCTGGCATTGCTGTGTTTTCTCCAACTTCTCTTTTTTATCTGAGACCGAGCCATGAGTCAGAACGAAGCGAATAACTCACTTCCCGAGGCAACATCTAAGCTCTCTCTTAACCCTAAAGCTGCTGAATGGAAGCCAAGCTTTACTGCAAAAGAGTTTGTTCCCAGCTGGATGGCCCCCGCACCTGCCGCTCCACCTGCCGCCGAAGCATCATCAGCAACACGTAAGCACCAACCCTATCCATAGAACCCTGTTCTTCTTACACGTCTTGTTTCGCCCCTCGATCTAGCCGCTCCACGCGTTGTAAAGCTTACTGGCACTGAACCTAAGCCTGGTAAGCTTTTCTTTTCCAAGAACATATTGGACCCTGTCCATGATCTTGATCGCTTGATTAACCTAACCTATAATGCAGCTGCGGCTCCTGCTCCCGAAAAACCTGCTGAAGCACCCAAGGCAGAACCCAAAGCCGAACCTAAGCCTGCCGCAAAGCCTGCTTCTAAACCTGCTGCTGCTTCACCTGCTCCCAAAGCAGCAAAGAAGGAGGCTGACAAACCCGCAGTGGCTATTGATGCTGTTCAGGAAGAGATTGCCGCTGTTGACGACGAGATTGTAGCTGATTTATACGGAAAGGAACATTTGAACGTCGTCTTCATGGGTCACGTCGGTAAGTCGGGCGACGCGGAGTTGACATACATATAGAGTGAGCAACTCAACTTGTGGATCTAGATGCTGGAAAGTCCACTATGGGTGGTAATATCCTGTATTTGACGGGTATGGTTGACAAGCGTACAATGGAGAAATACGAGAAGGAAGCCAAGGAAGCAGGCAGAGAATCCTGGTACCTTTCTTGGGCTCTTGACACAAACAACGAAGAACGAGCCAAGGGTAAAACTGTGGAGTGTGGACGTGCTTACTTCGAAACGGACAAACGTCGTTATACCATTCTGGATGCTCCCGGTCACAAGAACTATGTCCCTAGTATGATTAGTGGTGCTTCTCAAGCTGATGTGGGTGTGCTCGTTATCTCGGCTCGTAAAGGTGAATTCGAAGCTGGTTTCGAACGTGGTGGTCAGACCCGCGAACACACTATGCTTGCTAAGACTTCTGGAGTGAACAAAATGGTGGTTGTGATCAACAAGATGGACGACCCCACCATCCAATGGGACAAGGGAAGGTAATGTATAAGAAAACCAAATTGGAAGAGTGCTGGCAAAAAAGTGGAATTAACGCATGGACTAGATACGATGAAATCATCTCCAAGCTTACACCTTTCCTTAAGGGAACAGGTTACAACCCCAAGACTGACATCTACTTTATGCCTGTGTCAGGCTTCACCGGTGCAAACATCAAGGACCGCTTCACTGGTTGTGACTGGTATTCTGGTGTGTCCTTGTTGGAGTACCTGGACAATATGAAGACTTTGGACAGAAAGTTGAAGGCTCCATTGATGGTTCCTGTTGCCGAGAAGCACAAGGTATGTGAACATTGACTGTAATGACTGTATCTTATTAAAAAAAACCCCCCCTTTAGGACATGGGTACCGTCATTGTTGGAAAGATTGAGTCCGGTGCTGTCAAGAAGGGTCAAAGCGTTTTGCTTATGCCTAACAAGGTATTTAGTCCGATTCTAAGTGTGATTTGGTGTTTATTCCTTTTTTGTTATAATAGCGCTTGACTGAAGTCACTGCCATCTTCAGCGAAACCGAAGAAGAAGTGGAACATGCCATCTGTGGTGACAACGTCCGACTCCGTCTTAAGGGTATCGAAGAAGATGTACGTATTTTACGAGCAAAATGGTTATGGGAAGAAGTCTGACCGATGAGCCTGTTGGTTATATAGGAAGTCTCTGCTGGTTTCATGCTTTGCGACAGAAAGAAGCCTGTTAAGACAACCACCATGTTCGAGGCTCAGCTTGCTATTCTGGAGCACAAGAACATTATTTGTGCCGGTTATACCGCTGTGTTGCATCTTCACTCTGCTGTTGAAGAAATCTCGATTACTGCACTTCTTCACTTGATCGACAAGAAGACCGGTAGAAAATCTAAGCGACCTCCCCAGTTTGTCAAGCAGGGTCAAAAGGTCATTGCTAGAATTGAGACCGCTGGTCCTATTTGTATTGAAACATTTGAGGATTATCCTCAGTTGGGTCGCTTCACTGTGCGCGATGAAGGTAGGGTGGATGATGAGCAAAATAGGAAATGCCATTTTATTAATGCGATATACTAGGCAAAACCATTGCTGTTGGCAGAGTCACCAAGGTCTTGGAAGTCGAGAGTTCTGAATGATTCGAAGACCGCCCTGGAGGGCTAAGTTCGGTCAAAAAATAAAACTGGCCCTTCGCCAATCGTTCCAAATCCTTCCAAAGTAAAGCCAAGCAAGTGGATCAACTGGCCAAATGACTCCGGAACAATTGTTGTCCGATAGTGTGTCTCTATGCTTTTGTTTCCTTGTTTGGTTTGTAATAAACAGTAAATGAATACCTTCTTTCTTCTATCATTAAGAAGAAAACAATTTTTGTTATACTAAGGAAGCCTGGCCAAAAAGGTCAAATGGAGGTGGACGGACTGGACCGTAGCAAGACAAAGATGTGTATATTTATCGCAAATGTGTGGATCATGATGATGAAAATACATTGATTTTGAATAACGTACCTAATGAGGGACCGATTCAGCAAGACCTTGTTCATGCATAACCACACAGCGTGTCACCTCACTATCTTCATAGAGACACTGGACGTTTTGGATTTGTCAGCGCGCAAAAAGAGTCGCATATAAAACGTTTCAACAGCTGACGCGAGTGTTCTTCATATCCATTGTGCCTAGAAAGTTGTGCATAAACCATGGATTTGTTCGTGAAGTTCACCTTTGGAATATTGTTTTTGGAGCCAAAGACAGTACAATATCGAACCTTGGCGCGAACCCCGCTGATTTTTTCTTCTTCCGCTTCTGTGGCACTTCCTCTTCCGTAGTCAGTAGTACACGGAAAAGAAAGACGCACGGAAACAAAGTTTAGAAGACGGCTGTTTAGAGGTCAGAGTCTATTCATTATCATTCCATCATGGTAGCAGCAGTAGGGAGTACTAGTAATAGATTCCTATCTTTGTTGCGTTGCTCGTGCGGTCAAAAGGCAGGCAGGCAAAAAACATCTATTTCTTTTGGAGGAAAAAGTCGACCGCGCCTTTTCCGTTAGTAATCAGGTCCAATGGGGAATCACGACCTTGAATACCCGACTTGCTGCTTCATCTCTCTATGTCCTCGTGGATTATTTATGGTTCATTCCCGTTTAGTCATGTTACTTGCTGAGGGTGCGATCATGGTTTTTCAAGCGGGCGAAAAGTAGAGTAGAGCAAGTAAAACAATGAAGGATCTTTTTCTTCTGTTTCCTCCGAGGACCGGATAGAACGGAAGGTTTGTCTGTTTCTGACACACACACACACACACACGCACGCACGCACACTTTCTCTTTCTATGTTCAATAGCTTTCTCTAAACTTGTCTTACATGGCAATGCTGCTTTTTTTTTCTTTACTGTACCTACCCAGACCTTTCAATTTCTTTGTGGTACAGTATTGTTCAAGTAAGAAAATCTTGTGAAATCTGATTATCTATCTTGATTTCGAAATTGGGAATCTTTTGTTTATCCCAAACTTGGCATTTTTTGATGTATTGTCATCTTTGCCTTATTCTTCCATTGTTTGAAATAGCATACTAGATCCATGTAGGCAAACGGTTCGTTCATCTATCCCGGTTTTCCTACCGGTAAACGGCTGAAGGTTTTAGCTTACATCCCCCAAAGTTGTTTCATCCCTTCATGCTATATGCTAACTTTCTTTTTTTTTTACAATCCAATCCTTTAGAGGAAACAGGGAAGTTTTTTTTTGTTTGATGGCATCATTGTTTTTGGGAAGCCGAATGCTAGATTTCTCTCGATTTGCACGTGTCAATGCCGGAAAGAACGTGTGACCCAATATGCGGGGTTGGGCCGTGGCCCTGTTACCGTGAGAAGGAAGACTAGGAAATTTTGCTTAGCAGTAACAAAAAAGAAATATCGCATCCTTTTTTATAGTTGAAAGCAAATGTGAGGAATGAAATAGAGAAAAAAAAACTATTAAAGAAGGAAGAGAAACAAATGAAGATGTTTGTTATTTTATGGTTGTGTGCGTGTTTTTTTGAAGGTTTTTGATTTTATATTTTTTTACAAAGAGGGGCGAGCTCTAATGGAGGCCAGCTTGTCAGCAATCTGCTGAAGGAATTCTTCAGTGGTGGAATAGTGTTCGCGCGTCATGCTAAAGTTAATTTGTTGTAATACGAAGAAAAAAAAAAGAGAGAGAGAGAGCACGCATATTATCAGTTGTCTGACATAACCTTAAATTGGTATAGAGAGAGCCACTTACTTTTTCCCGTAGATAATCAACGCCAAATCTTTAGTCATCTTCTTGTCCACCTCAATCGTTTCGATACAAGCTCTTTCAAGATCTCTGGTAAACTGGGCAAGATCGGGATTGTTATCTAATTTCGCACGATGTGCCAGACCTCGGGTCCAGGCAAAGATAGACGCAATCGGATTGGTGGATGTCGCATTACCCTACATCATATGGGAGTTTTGCATGTCAGAAATGCAAACCCCGCTCCGTAACCATGGCACCCCGCTTAAACTGAATAGCCTTTCCTTTTTCTGTTACCTTTTGATGTTCCCGATAATGTCTTGTCACTGTACCGTGGGCCGCCTCAGCCTCCACCGTCTGACCGTCAGGCGTGTAAAGAACGGATGTCATAAGGCCTAATGAACCATACCCCTGAGCAATAATGTCCGATTGAACATCACCATCATAGTTCTTTGTAGCCCAGACAAAACCACCCTTTGATTTCAAAGCTTGGGCTACCATGTCATCGATCAAACGATGCTCATACCAAATGCCGGCGGCTTCAAACTGAGACTTGTACTGAGCCTCGTAAATGTCTTGGAAAATGTCTTTGAAACGACCATCATAGGCTTTCAGAATGGTATTCTTGGTACTCAAGTACAATGGCATCTTGCGATCAATGGCCATGCGGAAACAAGCATGGGCAAAACCTTCAATGGACTCATCGGTATTATACATGGCCATACCGACGCCTCCAGACCTTTCAAAGTTGAACACTTCAAATTTCTTCACGGCAGAACCATCGGCAGGGGTAAAGACGACTTCAAATTTGCCGGGACCTTGAGCCACGAAATCAGTAGCACGATACTAAAATGAAAAAGAAAAGATGATTTTTTGGTTATGCACTCCAAAGGAATAAACCCATTCTATCTTTCTCTTTTTTTTTTTTTTTTGTTTTTGGCTTTACCTGATCACCATGAGCATGACGACCAATAATGATGGGTTCGGTCCATCCAGGAACAAGTCGAGGAAGTGTCTCCAAAACAATGGGTTCACGGAAAACAGTACCATTCAGAATATTTCGGATAGTGCCGTTAGGGGATTTCCACATCTTCTTGAGCTTGAATTCTGAATCAACCCGTTTTTCAATACCAGACATCCCCGCTTTTCTTTCTTTCTTCCCAATCTACCCCATTTTTTTTGGGGATATGGATTGTCTTTACCTTCTACACGAGCCTCATCGGGAGTGATCGTGGCACATTTGATACCGACATTGTACTTTTTGATGGCCTCCGCAGCATCAACAGTGACCTGATCATCTGTCTATATAGGAATATTGTCTTACTTTTTTAGTCATTGATGGTCCTTTGTGGGGAAGAGATGGGGAACAGTTAGAGCCAAACTTACAGCATCACGGTTCTGCACGCTCAAGTCAAAGTACTTGATGTCCAAATCCAAGTAAGGGAAAATAAGCTTTTCCTTGATGAATTGCCAAATGATTCTAGTCATTTCATCGCCATCAAGGTCAACGATGGGATTCTTAACAACAATTTTGCTTGGCATGGTTTGTATTTGATCAAAGAAAAAAGAAAATGAGGATGAATCGTATAATAAAGAAACAGTAAGAGGGAGGAGGTAATTAGAGTACCAGAAGAGTAATAGTAAAAAAAAAGAGAAAGAGAGAGAAAATGAAACCAAAACCTGGTGACCAACAATTAGGCATATATATATACCTTTTTTTTTTTCTACAGGAATACTATATTCATGTTTTTGCTAGATGATCTAAAAGAGGTAAAAGCATTATCTTTCCCTTTGCTTATAAGTTTAAAACCTCGACAAACTGGAATTATGACAAATGGCCATTACACAAATCGTCCCTGAAATCCTTTTACCGTCAAACTTTCCGTAGACTTCCATAACCCAAAAATTATTTTTTTTTAGCTCATTTATCTTGTAACTCCCCCCAATGACGATGTCCAATAAACCTTAACCTTACATTACTTTCCCCGCAATCATACGTGCAAAAAAAAACCCAAAAGGCCGCCGCATGAGGAAAAAAAAAAAGAAGCAGAAAAATGCAACAGCGGCGATTAAAAATTTTCCGATTGGCCAAAATGCAAAAGAGAGCGCCCGGTGGGGGGCTCGAACCCCCGACATTTGGATTAAAAGTCCAACGCTCTACCGACTGAGCTAACCGGGCTTGCTTCGAATATTGTTAAAGGTTCAACATTAAGAGAATTAATACCATATTATTGTTTAAAATTGTACAAGATGCTGTTAGATTCTTAGTATTATTCAACATCTTTTCTAGAGAATAAATTATACTTAAAGCTTTTAAGTTATTTTGCTCTGTCTTTTAATATAAAAAGATTAAAAAGCTATGGCTTAATTTTAATGAGTTATGAATGCTGTCAAAAAATGGTTTTATTAATCTAGTGATTTTGAAATGAGCATCTCATGAATTTAACTTTTGACATCTTAAAAGCTATATAAGATTATTACTCAATACAAGCTTTTTACTTTAATAACAGCAGATATTAGAAAGTATTGATGGCTTTCACAACTGTTTCTGTTAAGTTTCCAATATTTTACTTATTATTTCCCTTGATTTTCTTTATAAGGTTACCGAATTTTCTTTTTTTTATGAGATGCTATATCTTTCATTCTTAATTTGTTGTAAAAAAACTGAAAACCATCTTGGAACAATCTACAAAGATTTCACATTTATTTATCTTTACTCTATTATTAAAGACATTAAGTCTTACTTTGATTATTGATCTCGTAGGCAGTAAAATACTTTTTAAGCAAAACGTCGGCATCAATTTTAAAAAGCGGAGTAAGATCTTGCACGCTAGATTTTTTTCAAATAGTTTTGTTAGGAGGTTATGTTCTGGGAAATGCTAACAAGTGAAATGGAGATCAGAGGCATCTTGATTGGTAACAGGATGTTGCAAAGTCTTTTAGATGTTAAGAGAATGGTGAACAACATCTTGATCGAATGAATCGTGCAAAGGTGTCCCTCTCATTCCAAAATGTTGTTATTATTGACAGAATCTGACTTGCCATCCCAGTATGACGAATATTTTCTAATACCCGAAGACCTCTTATAACGGGAGCAATATTCTTAACAGCGTATAGAGGAGGAGCGAAATTTCGGAACCCCATTTAAAGTGCAGGAAACGGGATCGAAAGCGACAGTGATAGAAGGTGGGGTCGATCAGTACACTTGGAGGCAGGTGACAAAATGGATTTCGCCAGTATGGTCAGATTGACACTGGCACCGTCATGGGTTTTCCAGGCGGTATCATATGCAATGACCACATTCATTTCTCGATGTTGAACGAGAAATCCCCTAGGGAATACCTGTAGACAAGAACGATTTATCTTATTTTGTCTTTCCATACTAATATCCGTCTTAGACTTGATTATTGAATACAATCGTGCTGAAAGATCAACATGTGGTCAACTTTATTATGGAAGGCTTGCTGAATATCTCACATGCTACGTATATCACTTAAAAAATCACTCTGCTGATGGGAGTTCCTGCATCCCTCGTTTGGTGGACTTCAATTTCCCTGTCACCGACTGTGTCCTAAGGTCAAGGGATCTTCAACGAACAGTTTATGACCAAAGCGATCAGAATCTGCACATTCATCTCTTATGACGCATGTTGTAGATCCCATTAGCTTGATCCTTTTATATAGCGGATAATAGCAACTGGGTTATGGCGAATTTCTCCCCGGTAAATAATTTATTGTTTATGAGGGAAGCAAAGTGCGAAACAGCAGTGGAATATGGTATATATTTAGTTTGCTTTTAGTGGGGTTTAAGTCCTTTGCTGGGTGCAGTCTTGTAAAGCTGGAGTGTCGTTATGGAGCGATGGCCTTCCTTTAGACGCAAAGTTCATTTGCCCTGCCGCTCTAAAAGCATTCAAGCGATGTTTCGATAGGTTTTATCCTATTGAATCCAGCGTAAGATTTTGCTTTTGCTCGTGTTAAGAGCCTAAATGAAACTTAATGACAAATATTAATCAGATCTTGTCCACTTTTCTGTAATGATATGCTGGTAAGGGAAAGACAGACTTGTGATATGGGTCGATGATATAAATTGATCTATCTACTATGAATCATCACGCAGCAACCTTGCATCGCTTACTCAATGTCTAAAACTTTACATTGGCGGAAACAAGTGCCGATAGGACATACGTTAACATTGAAAACTGCTTTTATAATTTCCACCGTCTTCAGTCAAAAGTCTCAAAGATCATTGGTTCAAACAAAGTAGCTGGCTATGCGAACCAAGCTAAGCAAGAGAAAAGGGCTATCTCAAAGCATAGCTTCCATGTCAAACTATGGGTAGCATTTTGATACTCGTTTATGTGCATTACATGGCTTTACTTCCATCTGTTTGCCTCGCACGTTCACATGAACATCCCTTTTTTGGCAGCAATCAAGCTTGGAATTCGGATATTTGGGCTACAAAGACCTGGCATTTTCTCTCAGGGAACATGGATGCTTTGATATCGTACATACAAAGCTAGCTTAACATACATTTCAAACCTTGACAAGAGTAAGCGAGAATATAAATCGTTCCACATACTCAAAAAAAACCACAGGGATTGTTTAATGGCAGCAGGCCTAGGATGATGAACAAAAAAACCAAAAAAAAGGTAAAGCGAACAGTATCTGTATGTCTGTGTGTATGCATGTGTGGCTAACTATCGGTCATGATTGTTTAGACCAAAACACCATCATCGGTATCATTATCGCTGTGTTTCGATCCTTCATCGTAGGAGTCTCCGATAGAGGCATTTTGTCCGTCTTTCTTCTTTTCTTCTTTGATAGGATCGAGATTTTCGTTCGTAACCGTCACATTGTCTACAGAGTCAGCGATGTAGTTGTCATGATTGTGCTGCATGGCGGAACACGAGTGGACTTCCTCTTCATCATCGCTTGCATAAGAGGTAGTTTGTATCTCCTCTGATTCATCTTCTGTAGTGGAGAGAACACTATTTAAGAGAATAGAATAAGTCCAAATTTATTTTTTTTTCCAAAGAACGTTCAAAAGAATGAACTAAGTTTCACCTTTTGAAGTAATTCGGTGCTCTCTCCTTATGTTCAACGTAACGAACCATGTTTGCCACAATATCCGCTGTAGATTGCATGGTGGCACAGGTGGTTATCAACATATCTTTGAGTTTCAAAATCTCTTGTTCCACGGATGGCATAGGTGCTGTAGCGGTGGAAGCATCCGTAAAGAGCACACGTGAGGTTTTGTTGGTAGCCTTCGTTGTCGTCTTTTTTTTAGTAGCATTATCTTCTTTCATGTTCACATTAATAAGCAGCATCACATCCATACAGTGAGCATTCTCATCTACGGGTGAAGCGGCAAATTCGATAGCATCACGAAGTTCCAAGGCATTGGTTAAAGTGACCTTGTCTCCTTCTTTATCCATGTAAGTAAGGGTAATAGATTGGACATTCGGAAAGTGAAATGCTGTTTTGATCTAATTAAAGCAAATGCATAAGAAAAAGCCATGACCATCGTTTTCCTTCCTGGATACACACTGCGCCTCTCTCTTTTCAAAAAGTTTCGTTCTAAGCAGAAAATGCTCTCTCTCTCTCTCTCTCTTACCTTTCTACGAAGCTTTGGAAAAGTGACCAAGTCTTTCTTGGGTATTCCTTGTTGAGGATAACGATATACAAAAAGATGGATTTCGGAGGTGATCTCATGGTAAACTTTAATCATCAAACGTTTATCAGAGGCTGAATTTGTTGTTTTGGGTGACATGGAGGAGGCTTTCAACAGAGCCATCTCTTCTTTTAAAGCGAAGAGTTCATTTGTTAACTTTGTCCTCTCTTCCCTCCATTTCTTCAATTCTTGTTCCTACAGAACGAAAAAGGGACGAGGCCATCTAGATAGGTTGCGCTTATAGCAATTTTTGACGTACCATGGAAGAACTGGATCCTGTCTTTAAAGCCATGCTTGATGATGAAAAAGAAAGATAGAAGGGAAGAAAGAGAAGCGAACGGACAAAGAAAAGGAAAAAGGAAAAAGGAAAAAGAAGAAAAGAAAAGCGAAAAGGCAAGTGACGGTCTGAAATATGATGGAGAAAACCAGAAAATTTGGAGCATTTGTTTGTTCTAACCAACTGAAGCATGAAGCATGATGACATGCAACTACCAGATGTCGGAATCTGAATTCGTGGAAACCAAAACCATGGACCTTATGCGCCCGTACTCTTCATGGTCTGATAAAACGCCTCGGACATCTTTTTTATATGCTAGTACGGCCAGACGTGCAATAGATGCGTCTCGGTAGAACATACCTCTGCATAACATTGTCTGCAGCTTTTGCACGTGCTGTAAGATAACTTGCCTTCAAGGCAAATGAATATAGGATTGTCTGAACTGGTATTCCTTTGCTTGATAAGATTAAAGACATATTTAACCGGCCGATAGTAAGAAAATCAAGTATGCAAACTTCGTTTACAGCTAGCCTGATTAGATGTAAGACAGCCTCATTGTGAAAATAATATTTTAGAGGGTTGTCAGTGCAACACATAACTGGTATAATGTGTTATTAAAAGCAAAACAACGTAAGGCAATAGACTACTCACACCGAAAGAAAACTATAAGAAGAAGCAGTAGATGAATGCCGACCTTCATTTGAATGGAAGCAATATCTTCCATTTCTTTCTTTAAATTTTCTGTAGATCATGATACTAACAAAAAGGAACTATCGGCTACAGCTTGAAGCAAAATAATTTTGCTACCAAAGTGGGAGGTACGAGTTATCTGACCCGCTCTTGGCATCTGCATTGTCATTGTAAAAGGAAATAAATATCGGCATTTGAACCGTTCCTTGTGGCTGATGACATCCAAAGTTGGTTGCCCTGAAAGTGATTTTTTTGGGTCTGTAAAAAAAAAGTAGGTTCCTTTCTTTCCCTTGATTCCCGTCATCTGCTGGAAAAAGATGGACACAATCATGAAAGAAACGAGTATAGCACGCGTATACACCGATGTCAATGCCAACCAACCGAGGGAATACCATGACTATGAATCCCTTCAACTTTTCTGGGGGTAAAAAAAGAAAACGTCATACCAAAAAGAAGTGGAGATGATAACAGATGGGCTGACCAAACATGGATGTTTCTATCTCTTCTAGTGTGCAAGATAATTATGAAATATGTCGCAAGATTGGTCGTGGAAAATACTCGGAAGTCTTCGAGGGCATCAACATCTTGAATGGCGAGAAGTGCGTCATCAAAGTATTAAAACCCGTAAAGAAGAAGAAGATCAAACGTGAGATCAAGATTTTGCAAAACCTGACCGGTGGTCCTAACATTATTGGATTGTTGGATATTGTGCGCGATCAACAAGTAAGTTAGTCTTTGGCGTGTCTGTTACAGAAGAAGATATCTCAACAAAAAGCAAACATGTAGTCCAGAGTACCGTCCTTAATTTTCGAAAGTGTCAATAATACAGAATTTAAGATTCTTTACCCTCGCTTTACTGATTACGACGTCCGCTATTACATGTACGAATTACTGAAGGTGAGCCAAGAGCACAAAGAAAAAGAAAAAAAAACAGGCAAGGGGAAAAAGGGGCATAGAGGGAGAAGATAGGAAGAAAGAGGAATGACAGAGAAAGAGAATGACGCAATCCTAATGATTCAAATTCATAAAGGCTATCGATTACTGTCATTCCAAGGGAATTATGCATCGCGATGTGAAACCTCATAATGTGATGATTGACCACGAAAAGCGACAGGTGAAAAGAAAAAAAAACAATCATGTTGATAAGACTTTATTGAAACTGAGATATAGTTACGGTTGATTGACTGGGGTCTTGCTGATTTCTACCATCCAGGAACAGAATATAATGTGCGTGTTGCATCCAGATGTTATAAGGGACCAGAGCTACTCGTGAATTTCCAATTGTATGACTACAGTTTGGATATGTGGAGTTATGGAGCCATGCTTGCGGGAATGGTGTTCCGTCGAGATCCGTTTTTCAATGGTCAGGACAACAATGACCAACTAGTACGAATTGCGCGAGTGCTTGGATCAGAACAACTACATGCATATCTGAAGAAATACCAGCTTCAATTAGACCCTACATTGGATAAGACGATTGGAAGGTAAGATAGAGAACGGCTTTAGTTTTTTGTGTTTGCTTACCTTAACTGTTTTTTGTTCATCTAGATGTTCTCCAAAGCCATGGAGCAAGTTCGTGGCCCTTTCCAATCAGCGTTATATGTCCGACGAGCTATTCGATCTGCTGGATAACTTATTACGATATGATCACCAAGAAAGATTAACAGCAAAAGAAGCCATGGCCCATCCCTTCTTCGGTAAGAGGCCAACAAAGAAGAACGTAGGTTGATTGGGGTTTACTAACAAAATCTGACCAGATCCTGTCCGACCGAAAGAAAACGGCAATTGAGAAAGCTTAAACAACAAACACAACAGAAAGGCGTTTGTTTAATTGCATGATTTGCTTGTTGTATTTGAAAGCGTCCTCGCCTGCTTTGCACCACTTTTTCTTACTTTTTTTTTCGTTTTACTTTTATTGTTATCAAAGACTTGTGTACAGTTAGCCATTATCCCATTTCGTTCGTTTTTCATAAACTGAGAGAATTATGCATGGTTGTTCGTTTTTTGTTGCCATGTTTTTATTTTTACATCGTGCGTGTGCTTCCTTCCGTTAGCTTAGAATCTGTCAATCCCGTCGATCAACATCTATTCATGCTGACAGAAAGAGTAGAACGTCTAAAACTGACAATAAAACAGGCTTCGTAGTTACTATTCCTGGCACCAAACGAAGAATGACCTTGTATGTGTTGTTTTGGGGTGAGAACTATGAGTAGGAGAAGATGAGGAGACATGGCCTTGCCCATATAGCGCCAAAGACCCTTTTTTTCTTTGTTTCCACTTCTTTTTTTTTCTGCACTGGATATAAACTTCCATCCTCTTGTTTTTTTGCTTTCCCTTGACTAAGCCTTGCCCCCTTTTCCCCTTTTTTTTCTGGTTGTCTTTCTTCATTACTTTTTTGACTTTCCACGTTGTGTGTCCTATGATAAGGGAAATAGAAGCATGGCTATTCATCATAGAAATAGTGTCTGCAGGTTGTTTATTGTTTGTCTGGTCAATAAGAAAAGATGGGTATGCTCCTTATTAGCATAACATGAATGTTTCCGATTCCGATTTAGACTCATTATCAACGACAATCCATTGGAGGTAACCCGGGTTTATGTGGCGGAAAGAAAAAAAGAGTCCATAGCAAAACGGCCCTTTTTTCCCTTGTTCTTGTTCTCTGAAAATAACGAAAGGAAAGAAGATTATCCAAGTAGCGAACACCATGTAATGAATCTTTTTATTACCAGATACAGCACTGAGACTTTAAGAACAAAGCTTATTGGCGAATAAACGAAATGAGAAGGAGCTTATTGTTAGGGGATTTTGATTATGAAAGCTTCCCTTTTTCCCTTCTTCTTTACTGGTAGTTCTCTCTCTGTTTTTTTAAGTTCATCCAACTGCATCCCGATCTTGGCAACAGAGCCTTCTTTTAGCCTTAACCCGACTTGCTTGGTTACGTTTGCTCTATGTTGTTGTGTTGGCTCCTAAAATGTTTTTCCTTCTTTGGTCAAATAATGCTCTCTGCGTATCCTAGTTTAGGATTGTAAGCATCGAAGTCTTTGGCTAAATATCCGCTACATATAGAGAATAACTGAAACATTAAAAGCTAGTAATATTTATAATTGCGGAATTGACTGCCACAGAAGATCTTTTTTTTTTGCTAACATAGTAGCTTGTGATATTGAACGTGGGTGTCATTTCCTTTTCGCGACTAGGGACGACCATCTGTTTTATTAGATGCAGCCGGTGTCATCATAGTGAAACGGGGGAAAAGAAAGAAAAGACAAGGGGAAGTTGGAAAGTGCAAACTAAGCAAAAGTGAAAGTTATGGGATAACACAGAAAGAAAACAATGAAAATCTGGAGCAAAAAAAAGATAACTATTTGAAAGGAAATAAAGGTATCAACAGGCCAATGATTAAACTTTGCCTATTCTTTTGTTTATACGTCTAGTTCCTTTAGGCTGTTCTAGTTAACTCTCCATATGTTGTTGTCTCCATGGATTAGATATCTCAGAGATTTTGGATAAATATCCTTATTCTGGCTTCCCGGGCTGAGTTGCAGTATGAGACTTAAAAAAAGAAAAGATCGACCTTACATTTAATTCATCGAGTAAATTAGCCGTTCAGTAGGTAGAGTAACTTTTTCCCCCTCCTCTCCTTATCATGAAAAAAGCGGTTGTTTTCTATTTTAATAGAAATAACCACATATGTACAATGAGACACGTTGAAACAGTTTGTTAATATAACAAAATTTTTATCAACCAGGGTTGGTTTGCTTTGATTGATACCAGAATCTAATCTGACGGATGGATCCCCTTGCGCCAACATAAGAGCCATGGAGCAAAATAGGAACAGATATTTAAACGGATCATTCTCTTTCTCTCGCTCGTTCTTTTCTCTTTTTCTTTTCCCTATCTGTCTCCTTTCTTTTCTCTTTTTTTTTTTTCAGTGTCTTGCTATATCATTTTTTTTTCCTTTGAATGACCTTTGCTCCGGCCGAACATGATTCCGCCCATGGAATCAATGGTCAACTGAGTAACAGTAGCAGCAGTCATAATGGCAATAATGGTACACATAGCAACAGTACCCATAACAACACCATGAACCGGGGTGCCTTTGGCATGGGTTTACCATCGACTGTGGATCCATCAAAACCAACCCATCCCGAATGGGGCGTTGTCAAAGACCAAGAATTTCATCCGTTGACATTGAAGCATCAACGTGACCTTGAAAATCTTCATCAATCAGGCGTCTCTATTCCTGACTTTTATTTCTGGCAAGCGAATCTCGGTGGTTATTGCGTCGCTAATATGATCGAGAGTAAATAATATAAAATCTTTTTATCTTCGTATCGCTTTTTCTGTTCCACTTACGTTCTTTTTCTTTCCAGATATTGTTCTGTCTTCAGACGAATGGTTTGTGCTTGTCAGGCGCATTGTTGAAGGTGCACCCCATCCAGGTCGAAGAAAGAAAAAGCGCGGACAAGGCTAAGGAAGCAATCGTAACAACACCATGGTTGCTGACTATAGTAACCTATCTCCCTTACCTTTCCTTTTCTTTCCCTGTCTACTTTTTTGTTTTTTACTTGTTGTTCATTACGTTCAACCCCCTGAACGCATGCGTTTTGGAGTAAATATGAAACGCGCTGGATCGCGTCTCTATTTCTTTCTTATTATTTTATAAATTTTAGTTTTTTTTCCCTTTGCTTTCTTTTACGTTTGTTGGAAAATAAAGTGAATCGTCTTGCAAAGATAAAATAAGAGATAAGTTGTTCGCCTGACATCAAAATGAGTAAATTAGCCAAGCAGCGCGTCATATCTGCACATTAGGTGTATGTCTTTCTTTTTTTCTAATGCTTCTCACAGGATAAGGTAAGTATCACGGGGGCAATGGTTTTTTGGCAACCTAGCGATCAATGTGCATGGCATGGAATCATCTAGTCGACACATGTACCAAAAAGGAATATATAAGGTTTTACAAGTCCGTCTTTCATGCAGCGCTTTAGTACTGTTCAAATAGAAAGCGAAAATTTGAGGGGTAAGGGAAAAAAAAATCTCTGTCGGTAACATTGGTCGGTCGGCATTTCAAACAAAGGTGTTGCTCTAGACCAAGAAAGAAAAAGAGGAAGAATATATGAGGCAGATATAGACAATGACGAACAAAAGAAACTAAGGATCCAAAATGTCTTGTATGAATTTGGATATGGCAAATAAGAAAAAAAATTGTAAAACGTTAAACTTCCACGTGTCTCGGCAAACCTTTGGATTATCAAATAGTCATCATGCGAGTCATTTGCGCTCGGACGTCTTTCTATCAAAAAAAAAAAAAAAACCTGTGATCGGCCACTTTCGGTTCTTTTGGGACATTCACGATAAAAAAAATTTCAAACTTTTGATAGATTGTTTATTTTAGTATTTTCAATGGGTTACAATACAATGCAAGAAGAAGAAAAACAAAATAAGAAGAAGGTATTGTGTTTGTTTGTAGGGGGGCTATCATAATGTAATAAAAGAAGAAAAATGACATGAACGACTGTTAACGTAGCGTGGCATGATGATATAGAGCAATAGAGGAATATAAAGATGTAACTTAGGGCATTTAGATTATCACCTAGGCAACACACACATGGGGAAGAAAAACAAAAAGACTCCAAAAGGGTAACAAAGGAATACACAGGAAAATGAATGGAGAAAAAAAAAGAACAAGGTAGTGAAAGCAAAGAAAGGAATGTAAAGGCTGTCGTTTTTTTCTTTCTGACTGTTTGTTTTGATAGGTAAACCAGGGTGATTCTTTTCAAAAAGCAAAAGATATAAGTTTGATCAAAAGATAGAGGTAGATAGAGAGATATAGAGCGACATATACTCTATTTTAACAGCGGACAGGTTGATCTTTTGTGACCATACTTGCCACACCACGAGCTAACAAAAAAAGAATATTAGAAAAATGAACTGTAAATGCTTCAAATAACCTTATAGTTCATTTTCATCTTTTCCCTCTTACCATTGGCCGCCTTGTAGGTTCAAAGGTTTGATTGCAAACTGCATTTGTTTTTTGCTTTTTGGATCTTAGGGTTTGAGGTAAGGGGAGTAAAAAAGATAAATGAGAAGAAAAGAAAAGAAAAAAGATCGGCTTTTATATGCCCCTATCAAACATACATTTTTTTCATATATATACCTGTAGATAATATATCATAACAACACATCGAATGATGCGTAACGCACAAAGCAAACGGTCTTGTTTGGGCTATCATCTAAGTTTTTGTTCTTTTCTCCCCTTGAAAGCATAAGGCAGTCTTTTACGCCCTCTTCTCTTATTTTTATTTCTTGCTTTCATTCCGTTTTGCTGACAGTTCGTTACTATTCTAACTAAACATTGAAACACCGCTTCTTGTCATGGGGGAGCTTAGTGCCCTGCAACACTATGCCAAGGACGAATGTCAGAGTTGGAACATATTCTGACTCTCCGGATATCGCAACAGTAAATAGAATTACTTTCGCTCTACCGCAAAGAAAATAAATAAACAGATAAAGTTGATGACTTAACTTGTAATTACAGGAACGTATATCATTAGCCCTTTTTTTTCTTGCGTGTTGTAAGACATTGGAGTAATTCTAGACCTAAAGCCTTTTCTTTTGCCCTTTTTATTTCAAGCATTGCCGATCATTTGGCTTGCATAGCACGATTAGGGATGTGGAGATAGATCACGGGTCCGGCATGGTTGAGAACATAGCTTACTTCTACTGGCATTGATTTTAAAATACATATTGGAGACACGTGGGTCGCACACATAGACGTGTATTACACACATAAGACACGCATACACCTACATACATTTCAAAAACTCACACACATTAGCACGCACGCACGCATATAAGCTCATGCAAGGTAAACAAAGACAATTTTTGTCCTATTTCTTTCTGAAAGCCGTTCGTTGCCCCTTCAGCTATGAGACAAAGTCTAAATCCATAATACTTAATAACAACAACAAAAAAATACGGATTAGGCGTTGGCGTAAAGGATCGACTAGACTATAGCTAATTTCGGTAATAGTTTAAATATCAGTTTGACAGAAAAATTTGGTTTGTTTTTTTTTCTTTATTTTTGTTCAGCATAATAATATGACAGACTTTGATCTTCTTGTTTAGAGCAAGTCCTTTTTTTTCTTTATTTTATTTTTCTGTTTGGAAACCCCAAGCAAAGGAGCATGGAAATGCTGGGATTGCTGCAATAGCAAAAATAACAGCGATCTGGTATCATTTTTTGGTTGTCAAGTGTTTTGACATTATCGAGCTAGGAACCGCCTTAACCCCTGAAAGACAAGGGGTTTGTTTTCTGTTTCTTTTGCCTTGTAAGTCTAGTGTTGACGAATGAGGTATATTGGCGAATCGAGTATAACTTGTCAGATAGTATTAAGCAGGCTGCCCTAGCCAAGTCTTCTTGCAAAATATAGCGTTTTTGTCGCCCTGCTTGCTCAAAGAAGAAAAATGCTAAACATTCCCCTTTTTTTCACACTGAGAAGCCATCCTATCAATTGCGAGTTTTCTTAGTCCTCCACCAAGAAAAGAATGAATTGAACAAAGAAAGAGGGTCCTTTTACACGTTGACTGGCTGTGTCATTAAGCAAGTTGAAGCACGCTAGGCAATAAGCACATCATAGCAAACACAGGGGGAAAGGACAAGGTACAAGAAATTCCTGGAACAAGCTTCATAAAAGTTGACAAAATAGAAAGAAAAACAAATATTACATTCTGGTGAGCTGATAGCTTTACTAATATTTGCACATAGAGTTGCATGGTAAGCGGCATAAATTGCAACTTCAATGTTACGTTTGTAAGCAGACAAGCCTATCGTAAGAAACGAAAGCAAAATAGTTTTCATAGAATCTTGTTCCTGAAGCTGAACTTGCCAGGCATTTTTTTTTTGTTTTGTTGGCTGAATATGTTTCACTCCTTATAGGCCAAGTTTGCCAACAAAAGGCGAATACATACTCAGAAAAAAAAAAACTAAATGTACAGGCTTGTTTTCGTTCTTCTTATTTCTACGGTTCTGGGTTGAGTGGAATCGATCCGACATGCTATCGACTTGGCACTGAAATAAACTTTGATGTAACAAGCATAAAGCTTATTCACGCGTCGCGTCTTCCGTAAGCTTTTCGATGTTTAGAATTTCTCAAGCTTAACTGTTTATGGGTAGGTGTGAACTTTCCAAAACGCGCGAAAGGGTGATTATTTATGGCATGTTACCCGTACATTAAGGGTATGAAGGCAATCGTAAGAAGAAACAGGAAGAAATATAAGAAGGATGTGTTATAGCGTATATTCACCGTTTACTGCGATTCTAACTGTACTAAGTGAACGTAGGAACGCAATTGGTTTTTGAGCACTACTGTTCATATGTCGGGCTCTTTACTACTCTGGTTTTCTAACGGATAGAAAAGGCCTACTCATGTCACGGTCAGTTCAAAAAGCTAAAAAAGCCTTGTATTCTTTATTTCATTTCCATCGGTTTAGCTAGTTGAAGTGCCAGTCTATTTATGTTTTCCTTTTCATTTAGCTAATGTTTCTCATAAGCAAAGGATGTTAAATAGATAAGTAGGTCAACGTCATGCTAAATGTTCGGGTAAATCATTTAATCTTGGAAGGAAAGCCTTCCGGAAAGAGAGAGGAGCTAGATCTTTTGAGTCGAACCTATTGCAGATTCATGGGAAAAGGCCAAGATATTGCATAAAACCAAAGAAAACGGATACTGGCAATAGCACCTTGGTTGGTTTCATTGAGCGGAGGGCGAGTTCGTGTTTGGGAATATCCGAATCTCTGAACTACTTAGAGTGGCTCGACCTTTGTACGACATACAGCTGCAGTCGCTCGCAGAGCACTGACCCTGAAAAATGAATGGTGGTTTTGCTAAAATAATAATTTAAAAAGAATGGGTTCTCTTCTTTGTACCTTGCCCATCAGAAAATATAAGCTGTCAATGGACTGAACACGGCACTCGAACTCTTTGTAGGAAAGTTATCTGCAGCATTCCATGTCGAACCTAGCTGTCCAACCGAAAGGAGAAACATGCGGTAGTTGTGCACAGATCGTGACTTGTAACTTTTCGGATCTTGTTAAGATGTTGCCGACAGAATACCATAAGAGCCGTGTGTCTTCCTCTTTCTTCGTTTTCTGCTTAACGGAACATAACAGGTCGAGGAGGGTCCAAGCATACAATTTAAACAGCAGCGCATAGAATGAGGGACAGAAATGAAGACATACTATGGGTGTAGCTAGACTTAGAAAGAAGACGGAGGGAAGCACAACTAGGATGTCATGCAGTCAGTTACAGCTCCGATGCAAGGTGCTAACCTGTTGACTCTGTTATATCCGGCCGCTAATAGGGTCTCATCTTCGGACCATACATCGTCCTCAGATACCCATTATATCTCGCTTGCCTAACAACCATCGCTATGATTTACTACTTGCAACATCTGGTTATATATGTATTCATTGCCCTTGGTTCCTTCATCAGATGTTTGTTGCTAGGTAGTGAATAATGTTGCGACCTAGGACTATATGTTACAGTAGCTGCAGCTGCCTGATGGATCGCAAGCAACACAGAAAGGACAAACCAACAAGAGTGGACTCTTAGCATTGGATACCCGTTCCATACATATAACCGAAAAATGCATCCTCTAGAATAGAAAGGGAAACTTAGAGATTATAGAGACAACTAGGCTTAGTATAAGTTACAGATGGAGGCCTTGAATGGATACTTAGACAGAGAGTGAA
Source organism: Apophysomyces trapeziformis B9324 (assembly GCA_000696975.1). NCBI lineage: Eukaryota > Fungi > Mucoromycota > Mucoromycetes > Mucorales > Mucoraceae > Apophysomyces > Apophysomyces trapeziformis. The sequence continues at coordinate 110,445 of JNDP01001171.1, read as the reverse complement.
AGAGCAATGCGAAAAGTACTTTCCTAATATGGATCTACTGACGCTTACTCAGGCAAGTCCCGGTTACAATTCTGGGCAGCCGTAAGCTCTACTATACTACGTCTGCCCTATCCTCAATCATGCTTATTCCACCATTTCTCCCATCCAATCCTTTCCCAAAGCCATGATGATTCATTGTAATTTTTCTGCAAGGATTAAAGAGCAAAAAAGCATCACTAGCTTCCTCAGTTTCCCCTTCGTTATCGCTCTTCCCGCTGTGCAATCCATGCCAAACCCAGCACAGATATATTTTGTTTCTGTGGAACGGTATCATGTACGCTAATCAACAGAAACGGTTGTCGAAGGATGAGCCTTTGGGTTGCTGTTTTTGTTTTATGTCATGGAAATACATGCGGTTTTATTTGAGTGTGTCTTTTTTCATGGTAACAAGGAAGAAAAGATGGATCGAAATAAAACTTCGCAGTAAACCGATTCCGCGGTTGTCTTAGATGTTCAACTTGGTGTGGCGCCAGTTGCGACGTTTGGCGTTCCAGCTATGCATGTAGAAAGAATGATATCCCATTGCGTTTAGTATTTTCCTTTCCCATTCTTCCGTAAGCCATCTATAATATTTACCGGATCTTGGTGTCAGACTTCAGGCGGAACCAATGGGGAAGGGGACGGTTCTGCTTTTGGGCCTTGCCAAGCTTGACCTTAGTTCTGAAAGACTTTTGGGAAGGCTAATGAAGTAGAGAAGGCAGAAAGGTAGAGAATGAGTATATCAATCTTTTCTTCGCCTCATCCCATCCATCCATCCATCTATCTATCTATGCCTCCTTTAAATGTTCTCCCTTTTTTTTGCTGCGTACCATATCGAACGGACCCAAGTAAAAAGAGGAGGGGGATTCTACTGGATATGCCAACTGGGTTTCGATGAGCTCTCTCTCCCCTCACTCCCACTTGTGCCCCTCTCGCCCATGTCCTTTGTTTCTCTTCCCCGGGTCGGAATTTTTATGCTCCAAAAATGGTAACCATGACTACGATGACCGAACTAGACCAAATTGTAAGCTAAAGAGAGAACTGCTGTATGTATTTCTTATGCAAAAAATGTTGGAAATATGGGAAAAAGATCAAAACAAAAAGAGAACAAGTAAAAGAATACAAGTGACAAAGTGAGACATATTTTTCTTTTCTATTTCAACAAAATCGGTTCACCACACCAGCAGAAAGAATAAACAGAATAGTTTTTGTTCGACGATCTTGCCAGATCTTTCGTAGCATGAGTAGAACCGACGAGCATGACCGTTGTTGTTTCATTTGGCTTTCGACTTCAATTTCTTCCTCATCTTCTTCGTTTTCAAACGAAGTTTGTCTGTCGGAACTCTGTGTTGTTGGTAATAAAGGAACGGCCTGATAATCTTTGACAGGGACTTCAGCAACTGGCCTGCATAGCCAACGGGTGATGATGCCCGTTGTTTGACCGAGATAATGGCAGACGAAGACAAAGATGATGGATGATACTGCCAGATTGGCCCACCAGCCCCAGCCATTTGTGCTCACGGGCAGGACAACCAGTAAACCCTTTGTATCAGCTGCTAGCCACATATGGAACTGTCCGATAAATGTCTCAAGGGAACAGCGACCGATAAAGGCGTGGCCTCGTGCATGCGTGCTTCGAAGCCAAGCGGTAGCGTTTCGTAAGATGACAAATGAGAGAACCGGGATCCAGGAAATATATGGATGGAACTGGTTGTATTCGGTCTTGGACAGACGCACTTCGAAATAGAAAAACCACGTTAAACCGGCGCAGGAAAGTAAGACCGCGACCCAGTGAAGGACCGGCCACCACCGTCGTTCGGTTAATTTGGCTTCGGAGATGCGGATGGTCCCCAGTGCGCAGAGCATACCGGCATAAACGATCCAGGCGTCCAGCGCCAGACGGAATCGCCATTCAGCAGCGTTCCATTGAATGTTAAACAATGTATGTAGGATATCAAAGAAGGATTCGAGCAAACCGGGAAGATGGATCACTGCAGAGGTGAGCAGGGATATAATACCAATCTTCAGCAGTATGAACCAAAGCTTGTTCTTGTTATGTGTATGGCCGATGTACATGGTGATCCAGATCACCATAAACCAAAAAGAGACCAGTGGGGTGAAGTAATAACTCAGATAATTAGTATCCATGGTATACTGCAGCACAAAGGTCAGTAGATTCAAGCGGATCATCACGTTCCAGATCCGATCGATAGAAAAGTCGGCTTTCTTGTAGAAAAAGAAGAAGTGACCATAGCCTGTCTGGAATAAGTAAGCTGCCACTAACACACGAATCGCGTTGTATATCTCCGGGGTTCCAGAAGCACCGACGAAGTGATAGACGAGGATGATGACCTGCATCCATCCTTTCCATTCGTTTGTTTGAGCTCGATTCAAGAAGCCTCCGGACTTCTCGTCACGCGACAAGGGTACGAGACCCAAACCAACGGTGATGAGCATCAACACGCCAAACCGAGGATAGTCGAACAGCTTGTGCATTTTACCAAAGACTTGGGTTCGATCACCAAAGTACATGTAGATCACGCCAAGCCCAAAGACAAACAGCGCTGGCAGCAAATCTTCCATGCAACCGAGGCGGCGTTCAAAATATTGATGCACGGTCGATCCTAAACAATTATTATTGTTTAGAAAACATTGTTCGGACATAAACGAAAAAAGAAGCAGCCTCCTTTTACTTGTTGGTTGTCCTTACCTTCTTTGAAAAGAAGTACCAGTGGGACGATAGCAACGAAGAAGACAAACCAAATCGACTGATACCATCGCGCTGCTGGGTAACGGAAGCAGCAAGTATGATCCATGGGGAAGTTCTTTGGTAACTGTTCGTTACACCGAAAATTCAGGGCGAGCTCCGCCTGAATGCTTGTGACCAGTGGAAGGTAATGAAGTCCATCGAGGGTCTGGTTGGTCGATGTGGTGGCAATCGTGTTCCAGACGAAGGGGACGACAAAAGGTGTTTTTGGTTGTATGGATAGCTCTTTTTCTTTGAGATAACCATTCATGATCGTGATCTTGTCGATGGTGAGCGTAGACTGCCGCACCTGGTTGAGTCGATCATGTTGCGGAATTTCGACCGGCGAAAGCATAACCGCATCTGCGGGAGCGTGAGCTTTTTCACTTTGGACGGCATCGAAGACGCGATCCACAGCTGTTTTCCATTCTTTCAAATAAGCACCTTTCAAGTGCCGCATATACCAGACACCAGAACCAATCACTAGCAAGCTTGGCTTGTCTTTCGCGTCTCCTCTTCCTTTCAGCATGTCGACTGTCCGTGTTGAGTTAATGTAAGGATCCCACCAGAATTCGTACGTCATGCTATGATGCTTAAACTCATATTTGCGATCGATGTGCAAGGGACCCGAGATTTCGAACCCTTGCACAAAACGAGCCATAGAGTAGAACTGTTCACGCATGATAGAGTCACCAACGTAGAGAACCCGAGAGTGGTTTAGACAGGTTTTAATTTCTTCACGTCCATATGTATGCATCATGCAGCCCGACGGTTGCCATTTGGTATAATTCTCGTCCATCCACCACCCATCATTAAGCATACCGTCGCACCGAGTTTGGTCTCGTTGATCTATATAGGAAGAAGCATGTCAAACTAAGAAAGACTGCTCTAGTTGAAGAAGAGAGGCCGAGCTTTCTTTTCTTTTGCCTGCTAACTTGCCTGTGACAAACCGCCCAACAGAAAATATTAATACTAGAGATATTAGACAGCATAGACTCCACTGAATAATTTTGTGATGTAATGGTGACGATGACTTAGATGCTCCCATATAGAAAAGCTATATAATAAGTGTGATGTTGAGAATAGGAAGAAAAGAGAAAGAGAAGCAGCGGTTCCAAAGAATCAAGAATAAAAAGGGAAAAGTATAAACACTAAACAAGTATTAAAATCAAGAAAAAAGAACGGAAGGAAAATGAGATCCATATATTTTGAACTAATGAACTATATTTTTTTTTGCACTATAACTTAATTGGAACACTGTCGTCGATCTTTCTTTTTGTGATTCCGAATGTTTCACAGCGCGGAGGAAATATTAAGATGAAGGAAGAAAACACGCGTGACAGTGTGCTTAATAACGGAGGATAACCAAAGCTTGCTTTATAGGAAATAAAATGATGGAGAAAAAAGTTTATAAACATGTTTAGTTTTTATATAATTCACATGTTTCTTGCCTCGTGTGCCTGAGATCACCACTATCGGAAATCGAATATTCTGATACCAATAGAAAAAAAGTCACCAAGAACGATGATCCTGTAATTGTAACGTTGCAGACGAAGCGTAAAATATTTTGGGTTTCTACAAACGGCTAGTACCAAGGTTCTGGCGTAAACCATTGAATTGTCACTATATATTTGGGAGGAGCAAAGGTTGTCTTGTCATGAGTACACAGTGCGAAGTGCGTCCAAACTAAAACTGTTTTGCCGTTTTCCTAATACGACGGTTGACATGATGATCAACAAAGGTGTGATACAGTCTTTTTCAGACTGAGCTTTACTGGTTGACATCGCTAGAATATTAAAAGCTGGGCTCTTCTCGATACTGGATTTAGACAATTCTGCATTTCTGTTGCATTTATCCCGTTAGATCTAATTCGCTTTTGACCTTTTTATATAGCTCAGTTCGTGGTTTCTACATCTGCTGTAGATAAAGCACACTGCACTACGAATACCGCACACTATCATCTAAAAAGTCATTGCTATAGTCGAGTAAAAAACAAGGAAGAACATGATAGAAAGGAGGAGGATTGCTGATGCTTCGATATCCTGCGACGCATTGCCGGCATAACTGCACACATGCTTTTTGAACCGAATGTCAATAGACCACTTTTTTTGAGTTTGGCGATTAGTAAGATGATCTCACTAAACCACTTTACCCTTTTCCTTTGCCACGACCGCAGACAAAATCAGTTTCGACAAGTTCAACAGACAGAAATGGAGCGAACATACACTTTTCTTTATTTCAGTTAACAAACGTTGCAATATATTGGGAGATATTGTTGGCGAAATGATAACTATATGCAGTAAATCATTTATCATTTCACGATAAATTAAATGCAGAGAAAAATTCCCGATTGCTGGTTCCATAATTTCTCATCATTTCTCGGACGAGCATATTATCGGTCACGAAGAGCGATCTACGCTGAGGTCTTCCGCTGCCCTCTTTCTGTACCGTACTACCCTCTTCTACCGAAACACCAAGTAATCTGTCCAATTTGGCACTCTTAAAGTCCACTCGTTTCTCCAGGTAAGGATACAATACACTCGGGTCGAGCCGCGCTAAATATCCTTCTGAAAGAATGGAGCGTAGAATCTCTGGCTTTACAAGGAATATGTTGCCTAGCTGCCGAAGCATTTCGAATCGGTCATCTAACGCGGGTATCTTGAATGGTTTGATAGCTTCTTGATATTTTGCAATATCCCTGACAGAAGAAGAACGCCCAAGCTAAGATCAGCCCAAGTTGCCTTTTCCAATCCGAAGCCTTCGCACTTACTTGGTGACGAGTAAACCACCCGTCAGCGTCACACTAAACTTTTTGAAATGTTCTAACAACAGTCTGTTGTATTTACCATTAGCCGAACAGATATTATCTTCCATTTACACCAACTTACGAATGGAAAGCTTGACCGATCTTAAGCAAGAAATGCTCAAAGTTTTTCCCTTGCAATGCTCTAGATGCTGCTCTGAAAATTCGCTCGATAAACTCCACAGATTGTACGCAGGGCTAAACAAGATATAGGTTAGTGTAACCTAAAAAAGATGGATTAACTTTCTTTCTTTACCTGGGTACCCGTACTCATCATCACTACTTCTTCATCTTTTGGCTTAAAATCATTCTTCTTTTGACGTGACAGTATTTCGTTCAGCCAATTGGTGATTTCTGCCACATAGTCATTAGATTTTATAGTCTTTTACTCTCTTGCTGTAGCCGTGTACTTACCATCAATCGCTTTGACAAGTACAGAGTTCACTTTCTGCTCCAGTGATGACATGAAGCTATTCTTAGTGTTCAGTATCTCCTTGTGGACGGAAGGTGCAGTTATGATTAATGGTAACTACGTCAAAAGATGCATTCAGCTTTATGATTTTTCTTTTCCGTTCCCTAAACTTACCACGGCTGTCTGGAAATGTTGCTGCATAAGTTGAATAATTTCTGTAGTTGCTTTGATGATGGCAAAGCATACGGTTTCAGGTTCCGTTCGACTGTTCAATTCCTCAAGAACACTGAAAAGGTGTGAGCAATGAATAACTCGTTAATAGACACTTACTTATCCAATGCAATATCTAGATACTTTGTGCCAATAAAGTCGATAAGCACACCATACAAGAACTGTATGGAGGACATGCTACGTAAAGAATGAATACAGACTAATTTATATTTGGTGATAGCTTACAGTTCCTGTGGATCTGAGAGCTCTACACATCGAACGATTGCTTCAGCGTGGATATTAAGCATACGAGTGATTGCGTCCGTAGACAGCATGCTAAAACCACTATCGTCCACTTTGACAAGGTTAGAACTCGATCCGCTAGTGTGGCCTTTTTCAAATGGATTGGTTGACCCAGGCAAGCCAGGAGTTTCGTATGTTGTAGGAGAAGAAGTCAGTCCCGTTGAAGTGGAGGCAGAAATTTGATTCAATGTGCGCGTAAGGACAGATTGATAACGCGTAGATGTCTTTTTGCGCGGTTGCTGGTAAACGTCAATGCATCAATATCATAAACAACAGCAGTATCCTACACTTTTACCATAAAAGTCAAAAACTCTGCGATAATCTTCCCAAACAATTCTTTCAATGCACTTTGTTCTCGGCTTAAATATCGTTCTCCTTCCGTGTAAGGTACAAACAGATCATCCATACATCGGTCTAAGGTTTCGTCCGGAGAGCTGGTCGAGACAAGACCGCTAACATCTGATACGTTCTTCAATGATACTTGTTTGTCACAATAAAATTTCAGGTTCTCAACCAAGCGTTTGGTCTCTGCATGAGTTGAAGCCAATGTTCTTAAATAAGCAAGATGTGAATAACCTTCTGTCCTAGAAAGGAGAAGTTCTATGTGATTTTGGATCTAGCCAAAATAAAAACTGAGTGTGGAATAGTATAACCCGGTAGTTTACCGATTGTGCGAATATTCTTTGCAAGAACACTTGCATAACAGTTGCTGGCTGTGGGAAAACGTTTGAGATAATCTCAGCTTCCCTACGGACGGTGATTCTAATGTCATCGTAAAGCTTAACAAGGCTTGTATCCACTTCAGGTGGCAACACATTTGGATCAGAGAGATCATAGTTGCTAATATAAGCTTCGTTAGTTGGATTGAACAAATGGTGATACCATGTATCTTACTCTTCGGAAGATCTCAGATCTTTCATTTCCTCTATTTTCATATTTGACATGAAGAACTCGTGTTGATTAACGTATATTTGCACACAAGATGCTCCGCCGTTGAATTCAAACAATACTTTAGCACAGTGCTATAACAGATAAGTACAGATCTTGTTCCCTTGTCCTGGGAAGAAGCAAATCGTTCACTTACCGACATTACGCGGGGATCACCATCTTTGTATGCCCGATCAAATTCTTCCAGCATTTCCTTCTCAAACTTTTCACAAAATTTCTCAATCGCAACCCGTGCCTTTACAAAGTTTAATCCAGCTATACCCCGCAACAAAGGCTACTTAATTCCATCTTGTTTTTACCTGGATATCATTATCAACTTCTTTCGCTACCGCATTGAGACGTCTACCGATCACAGCAGCCTAGTAACACTTGACGTAAGACCTCACAATATAAATCACCCCTTGTTGTCACCTTTAATTGACCTTCATCACCTCCTTGTCTAAGCATATCGAGCCTTTCGGAACTGCCTTCTTGAAATTCCATGAAATACTCGATGATGTCGCGGCTTTCTGATGCCCTCGATCGTTGCTTATCAATTGTCTCTAGCTGTTCGCCGACACGGATGGCTGTCTTTCCGACCTCACCGAGACGACTCTCCAGACTATCATAGGAACGGTAGACATCCTATCATGTTTTGTTCGTTTGCGGACCTCTTTTTTGTTTGTGCATAAAACGGCTTACGTCAAAAGCATGATGAAGATCAGCTATGTTCTTTTTATACTGATGTTCGGCTATTTGTACATTGTTCTCTAGTTCCTCACAATGCTGTTGTGCTTGAGTCCTCAGTCGTTTCAATCCATCTAACACGTTCTCAAACGTTCGTATAAAGAGCTTTGGGTCAAAGGCAGCTATGAGAGCGTCTTAATTTTTCGTTCTTTCTTTCGTGCGGACTGAGTGAGCGACGGGCAAACCTTTTCCACTATAGTCCTTCATCTGTTCAATAACATCGGTTGAAATACGTTCCACAAAATCGGTGGTCGAGACATCTTTCTGATGAAGAGAGGACATAGATGATCAGCTTACAACGGACGTTTTTGTTCAACGAGGTCCTGCCTTGAAGGTTTCAATGGTCAATAATCGTTTAACATCCGAGTTGAGGTCGAATAAACCAGGTGTACGTGTTCTCGGTGAAGTTGACATAACAAACGTGTATTCGCTGGTTTATACAGAGAAAAAGAAAGAAAAAGGAAAGGATAGCAACCAGGTTGTGATTTCCCGAAAAAGAAAGCTAAACGTCACACAGCTTTTACAAACTTCTTACTTGCATGTCTTGCTAGTCAAAGACAGATTATTGATTGTTTATGAAATGAATGGGCGATTCTAATACCAATGGGCACCGTTGTTTTGTTTCATTTAAGCTTGCTATGATATTCTAACCACAAGTTCTAGTCCGCCAGGAATTACGTTATTTAGTTGGTCATGAGGCATCTCCGACTGGTTACCCAATGGTGCTTCTAATGCTTGAGCGTATGTGTGGAACTGATTCTGTCGGAGCTTATTGCATACTGTTCAACACAGCTCCAGAGACAAATTTTCTTTCACGCATTCCACGCCCAAGATCCAATGCTCTCGTAGCAGGTTCTCACGGATTGCCAGGCACTAAGTCGTGATGAAATCTCCCAAAATATTTTTAAGGCAAAGAAAATGAAAACGAGACAAGTAATGATGAGAGAAGTTGATGTCTCTTCACCAGTCTTATAGCTAAAGTTTGATTCAAGCTTTGGAAAGTGATATCTCAAAATAAAATACAATAAAAATCATGTCCACGTATCTCTACGACAAGTCTTCCTACGAATGCCATATTTGGCTTTGTCAGAAAGGTTTGCGACGCTATTTTCGGGAAATTATGGTATCCGGTTCATTTCAGCTTATTTTAATCGACTTCTTTCTATTATTACGTAGAATTTTCGTCTACTTTATGTATATCTATTGTAAAACGATGCAACTTCATTGCGAACGAACTTCATGCACCTTTTTCAAAAGCGGTTGCCAAAGATGTTGTTGACCATACGTCATATAACCTAAACCAAGTCCAGCACCGGCAAGATGTGCCTATATTTATGCAGAGTTTATAAACCATAAATCAGAACATTATAAATTCCTGGAAGACTTACATAGTGATCGAAAGAACGCCATCGTAACAGGATGCCTGCAACATCCAGTCCCATCAATAGAGGTAAAGCGTATCTTAAAAAAGACTACGTGATAAGCGCACTTGTTCTTGACATTGCTCGTTCTTTATGCGTGGCTTGTTACGCCTCGCATTGTCCTTACCCTAGCTGAATTGGTACGAATGGAATGAACATACAGTAGATGCTGGCTTGTGGATTTAAGATGGCTGTAGACGATAAGACCCCATAGACAGCGCCACTTGCGCCCAAACTGGGCAAGAGAGGCCGGAATCGCCGTGTTGCGATACCAAGAATATGACTGACGAGATTGGCGCCGATACCAGTAGATAAGTAAAGCGCAAGGAACTGTTCACGTCCCAGGTAATCGTGCAGGACGACACCGAAAGAGTAAAGGCCCACCATGTTGCATGCCAGATGGAAAAAATCCTGATGCGAAAAGCAGCTTGTTAATAGTGTAATGGGTTTGTTGGCGGCTGGATGATGAAGGAAGTAACGATCCATAAAGCGACCACATCGCCGAATCTGCCATAACCCAAAGACAATCGCATTAATACCAACAAGCACGGACAGGGTTTGTTCGCTTTCTTTCATGGAGGTAAATTGGTCGGTAACCAGCCAGCACGCTCGCTTCATATCTAGAGGTATCCATGGCGCATCGAGTATCTCTTCCAGACGATCCATCATATGTTGTTTTCTCTCTAAAACTAAGGCTGCTTTTTCTCGCCAGATATCTTTCATAGTTGGTTCGTTTTGACTACTACTCCACCAGAGCTTTTTGCGATAACCTTCCAATCTTTGCCAGAGGGTGACCTGATTTCTATCATATACAACAGCAGCTGTCATAAAGATAGCGCCACAGGCCGTTAATCCAAAGATCGTTGGACTCACATAACGCAGATCCTCGGTAGGCCGAAAAGGAATGACATGAGCTGTGTTGGCTGTGGTTGTGGTGGCGATCGGCGATCGAGGCGTTGCTCTGCGTTTCGTCACTGAAATAGAACGGGAAAAAAGGACGGATCTTGTTGGGATTCTGCAAGTGAGCTGGTTCCTGAACAGACAAGCCATGCTGCGTATAGTTGTATGCTATACTCGGTCTAATTGGGAAAAAGAAAGTCCTCCTGGGGCTACAGTATGGGAAACCTGCCAACATTAAGACTCCGTCCAGCTGATTCCCCGTGTCTTCTTGCTGTGATTCCTCATGTCAAGGCACGGTTAAGAACACTTTTCTTGTACGATTAAATAACAGTACACGTTTAGAAATCGCATCACTGCAGGTCCAAAATCTGTTGTCTGCCAAGAAACAGATTTACGGGGCGAAATTTCAATAGGTAAACGAAAAAAAGGGAAGTTGTAAGATGGCATCTCATCCACTCAAATTTCATTTATAGGCTCTGGTAATTATTTTTCACTCTTATTTTTACTTGACGAAACATTGGTTTCTTATTTGGTTTTCCTGCAACAGGCACCGTTCTTCATCCTCAGTGTAAAATCGTGGCAGAAAATGGTCCCATTTATATTGGAAACAACAACATCATCGAGGAGAATGTCGTCATATTCAACAAGTAATTGTTCATGACCTTGTCATTGACATAAAAAAAAAGATACAGCGAGTGTAATTGTGAGCACTGCTGCAGGAATGCCGCACCACTTGTCATTGGAGACGAAAACGTGTTCGAAGTTGGCTGCTGTAAGTGACATGGTGACAGCCAGTTTGGGATGTGTCTAACCCTCTATTTCCCACCCCCCCTCTCGCACCAATTTATTGTAGACGTCGAAGGTTCCCGTATAGGCAACAGTAATATCATTGAAGCAAGAGGTATAATGATATTTTTAGAAGAAACAAATCAAGGAATAATCGGCTAGCATGCCTGACGTTCTTTTACTATTCCAAATGTAGCACGTGTCCTTGGAAGCACGACAATTGGGAACCATTGTGTTATCGGAGCTGCTTGCTCAACAGATGTCACTGAGACGATTCCCGACCGAACGGTCATTTACGGTGCGCAATCCAGCAGGCGGCTTCAGAGCGAAATCTTACCTGTAAGTTAACATTCAACCAAGAGCAAAACTGAGATCCGTCTAACCATGGATGGATACATCAGGCGCAAGCAGCTCTTCATGCTCGTCATCTAGATTATTTAAGAGAGGTATGAACCTTTTTATCTTTTTTTTCCAGCTTGTGGATAGTTAATTGGCAAATCTAGGTTTTGCCAAAATATAACCATCTTAAAAAGTTAGAGACATCATAAGGAGTCACAGTAGAAAAGAGATGAACATCAACAAGGGATAAAATAATCAAGTTCATAAGTTTTATATAAGTTTGCGTATCAATGCTGGTAATGTCAAAGGGTTTGTTGGATTTTAATTATGTCAAAGGATGAATGATCGAGAACCAAAATTATATGTAATATGTCTGCTAAATGATAATGGAGATGATCCTGATTTGTTTCTGTTACAATGAGTTTGGTGTTGCTGATGCGTGACCACCAACCAAAGTTGCAAGGAGTTGTTGCACAGTAGCTGCTGTATCCGCTGCAGAAGGAGGGCCAGATCTACTTAAGGGCTGGAAGACCTGTGGCTGTGGTTGTTGTGGCTGTTGTGGTTGAAATATTGTTTGGGTAGGCTGGGAATATGGGAATAATGGTTGTGATGTTGTTACGGGCATCAGATGATTTGTTTGTTGTTGAGTTGCTGCGCTGTTCTGAACTAAGTTTAGTAAGGTTGCAAGTGCATTGACATCGATGTTTGGTGCAGATATAGGAGGCTGAGGGACTGTTTGAGGTGGTACATTGCCAGACACACTTCCTGAAGCCACACCGTAATTATATGCGGGTGCAGGCTGTAGAGTAGGAGCGGGAGCATTGCTGCTTTGAGAATAAGTGATTGTAGGTTTCATTTGCTGTGGGGGAACACTTATCGCTGGTGGCTGTGTACGCTGGATAATCGTAGCTGCATCTTCTACACTAATATTTGCATACTCTACGGAAAAGATTTGAGTTAAAACTACTGGTATTTTGCAGTTAATTTACCATCAAACCGAACATTGCCCGCATCGTCATTGGGAGCAAAGACCTGAAGATAGACCTTGCTTTGAGCTTCATGCTCCCGTCCAACTATCACAATAGCCTTCACCCCCTCTAAAATCATTTCCTTAACTAACTCATCTTGGGAAAACCGGCCATATGGTAGTGACAATGATTGAATGTGAATACTTCTGGACCTAAACGTTTTCTCGATGTATTCTACGAAGGGACGAGCCACATCAGTCCGTGCAATCACTTGGACAACAGGCACGTCTTTCCCATACCGACGTGGGAAAGGGAACTTTTCACCGGATGATGTGGGCTGGTGCTGTCCGGATATGGCCGTCTTTCTCATAACAGAACTCAATTCATTCTGACTGGAATAAGACTTTGTGCTCTCAGATATAGGAGATCGACCGTATGTCGAGAATTCTCCACGATCCTTTACATAGTTGTCACGATGATTTTGAAATCCACTCTTTCCTCGCTGTTGTGCATGAGCACCGCGGCCAACCTGTCGCGGACCCGCTCGGTTATCCTTGCGATTGGGTTGATCATAGACTTTCTTATGTCTATAGCCAATGGAACGGCCAAACTCATCCACATTACGATTCGCTTGTCTTCTGTTCTCAAACTCATAATCATATGAGTCGTATGGAGCAGTCGGGTCATATTCATCATCATCATGATCATCATAACCACGATTATCAGCACACCAATTGCCTCCACTGCCATACATATTGTTCTCTTGATTTCGATACTCTTCCTGATACCGATCAGGTTCCGGACGGAAAGGTAAGTTCGCCTTATCGTAATTGCCTCGTATCGCATGGCCCCCATAGTCATTATTTTGGTTAAGGCGACCTTGGACCATCGGCCCACCAGGACCATAATTTCCGTTAGGGGTATTACGATCGTTTATCATCCCACGGTCACCGAACCGGCCTTGAACGTGATTTTCTCGATATTCATTCTGAACCTGTCGTGTAATCTGATGATTGGGTCGCTGATCAGTGTGACGTTCATCATCATGATCGCGGGCAAAGCAAGGTTTTTGTCGACATATTTCTAAATCTGCAGCGCAGCAAAGATGGATCGTTAGACACGAATTATTACATATAGGTTTCTCCTTCTCCTTCTCTCCTAACTTTACGCCATTTTGCTGTATTCTTGTCAGCGTGTGCCATCGTCGAGACAGACATAGTGTATATGCAAAAGACCAAGTATGAATAGAAAAAGCCAAGATGACCTCCCGATACCAATGCATAAACAAAGAAGCGGAGGCTCACAAGAGTTACACTGGGTTCTAATGTAAATGCTGGTATGGTGCTTGGAGGAAACAGAGCATTTGAACCAGGTCTGGGCACTCAGGAGACAAGGAAAATAATAACATATCTCATTCGGTTCCATTTTGTGCGTCACTCACAATTGCTCCAAGAGAAAAGGAGGGGAGAAACAGAAGAAAAAAACACCTACCAAGGACTACACCTTTGTAATGTCTGCCATTCTCTTGTTGCACGGCTGTGGCACAAGCGCGAGAATCATTAAATTGCACAAAACCATAGTTGCCTTTTAACACAACCTCGAGAACCTCCCCATATTTGCTAAAATAATCCATAATCTGCCGTTTCTCAGCAGAGCTGGGTAAACGTCGAACGAGCATACGAGATTCAGGGGTAAGACTATCCCAATTAATATCTCTTCTGGACAATATTTGCGGCGTCTCCATGGCAACAGTACGCCTTGTCTGTGTATGGTAAAAATGATGTTTGCCTTGTGGCCCTTTTCTAGGAGAGGCACCTGATCCTTTGCCTCGAGATGAAAACCCATTCTTCTCAGTTGATCCTTGAGGCGTTTGAGGACCAGACACATTTTGGCGCTTACTAAGCATCGAATACTCTTCAAACTCATCCGGAGCACGATCTCGTTTGACACTAGAAATTTTCGCAACAGTTGTTTGAGTGTCATTCATGACTGGCGGCTCTTGGACACCGGGGACATTTTGTACATTGGTTGGCCCGGTGGGTCGATTGTTAGAAAATAAAGCTGATAAAAAATCATCTACCACAGATGACTGTGGTGCACTATTGGGAGTATTTCCTGATACAGTACTTTCGCTGCTGCTTTGCTGATTCTGCATCATGGGACGAAGAAAGAAGTGGTTGAAGATGAGAAATCGCCGTCCAAAGAAAAAAAGATTTCAGCGATGTCGTTGGTATTGAAAGTCCGACTTTGATCAGGTGGCTGTTTGGGGTGCAAATAACGAAGTCCAGGCTTTTTAAAAACGGTTTTGGCATTGCCAGAAACTCAACTGCTAGATTTTAGGATACGCCATGGATGAGTTTGAGCAGCTATCAGTGGTCAACAAGATTGTCACTGAATTATACAACCATATTGGCATTGGCGAGAAATCAATAGGTATACCTGACTTTTATGTTAACAGATTCTAACATTTTATTAGCTGAATACCTACTTCACTTGCATGATGAGGCAGGCGGGTCGCTTCCGAAGTTTAAAAAGTCAGTTGAACAGTTTGATCTCTCCGATTCATTCGTCGAAAATCTTGATCGTATCATCAAGACGATGAAGCCGAAGAAAGGGCCAAAACATGAAGAGACAATAGAAGAGAAAGAAGAACATTTCCCCGGATTAGCATTGCAGGACGATCCAGATTGGCAAGAGAAGAGAAAAGCAGACATGGTAGTAGCAGACGACATGCTGGCAGAATTAGAGGGTTTGGAAGGTAGCCGGTCAAAAGAGAAGCATCATGAACCTCCTCGTCGGGATCGCGAACGTAGTCAAAGTCCTGATGATCGATACCATCGTAGACGACGCTCGCGGAGTCCACGACGGTACAGAAGCAGAAGCCGAAGTCCAAAGCGCAGCCGATCATCTGCGTTAGACGATAGACCAGTCATTTACAAGATTTACAGCGGACGCATCACTAATATCAAAGATTTTGGTGCTTTCGTGCAGTTGGATGGGGTTCAAGGTCGCGTAGAAGGCATGATCCATGTCACACAACTGACATCAGGACATGTTCGTCATCCCAGTGATATTGTTCAGCGTAATCAACGGGTTAAAGTAAAAGTTATGTCAGTAGCTGGTTCAAGAATTGGTTTGTCGATGAAGGACGTAGATCAGCGTACAGGCGAAGATTTAACCCCTCATCTGCGAGTCCGTTCAAAAGAGGAACTAGAAGAACTGGCCACACGAAATCCGGATAGGCCAGTAGAATCTGCTGTTCCTAGGAGGTTAGACGATGATGGGCCCTCACGAGCTATCAAACGCATGTCATCACCTGAACGTTGGGAAATTAAACAGCTTATTGCTTCTGGAGTTGTCAACCCAGCAGATTATCCAGATATTAATGAAGATACCGACTTTTCCGGAAATGTGGAAACAGAAGAAGAAATTGATGTGGAAGTGCGTGAAGAAGAACCACCGTTTTTGAAGGGGCAGACGACAAAGACATTAAACCTTAGTCCTGTTAAAGTAGTTAAGATTCCTGACGGTACATTGAATCGTTCGGCATTGGCGGGAGCGGCTCTTGCAAAGGAAAGACGAGAATTGCGACAACAGCAGATGAACGAAGAAATGGATGCAGTACCCAAGGACGTTAATCAACCTTGGCTTGATCCTATGCCTGAACCGGGCGGCAGACAGTTTGCTCAGGACCTTCGTGGCGCAGCGTTGACTTCGAAACCCGGTCAAATGTCAGAATGGAAACAAGCAACCTTTAACAATGCAACAAGTTTCGGTAAAATCACGTCACTCAGCATCCAAGAACAGCGCGAGTCACTTCCAATCTTTAAACTACGAGCATCACTGGTACAAGCTATCAGAGAGGTAGGTGGAATTTATAGCTCGGATGATGTTGCAGTATTCTCATATAGGAAAAATAGAATCAAATGTTGGTAGTTGTCGGTGATACTGGTTCTGGCAAGACAACGCAGATGACGCAGTATCTTGCAGAAGAAGGATTTGCCAACCGTGGAAGGATTGGTTGTACTCAGCCTCGTCGTGTAGCTGCAATGTCTGTAGCAAAGCGTGTTGCTGAGGAAGTGGGATGTCGGGTCGGGCAGGAAGTTGGCTATACTATCCGTTTTGAAGATTGTACGAGCCCTGAAACAAGGATCAAGTACATGACGGACGGTATGCTTCTTAGAGAATGTCTGATTGATCCGGAGATGTCACAATACTCTGTGATCATTCTTGACGAGGCGCACGAGAGAACTATATCAACTGACGTTCTGTTTGGTTTGCTGAAAAGTAAGTAACATATCGTTAATGGACGAGGCAGTGGGCTAAATTAATTGTAGGAGCGGCTAAACGACGTCCTGACTTGAAACTTATCATTACTTCTGCGACGCTTGATGCTGATAAGTTTGCTACATACTTCAACAATTGTCCCATTTTCACCATTCCTGGTCGTACTTATCCGGTTGAAGTTCTGTACACTAAGGATCCTGAAAGTGATTATCTGGATGCCGCATTGATCACGGTTATGCAGATCCATCTTTCAGAGCCGCCAGGAGATATTTTGCTATTCTTGACGGGTCAAGAAGAGATCGATACATCTTGCGAAATTCTTTTCGAGCGAATGAAAGCCCTGGGATCCGACGTGCCAGAATTGATTATTTTACCTGTATACAGTGCTCTGCCTAGTGAAATGCAGTCGAAGATTTTTGAGCCTGCAGCACCAGGAAGTCGAAAGGTAGTTATTGCAACAAACATTGCTGAAACATCAATTACCATTGATGGAATTTACTACGTGATCGATCCTGGTTTCGTTAAGCAAAACAAATGGGACGCAAAACTTGGTATGGATTCGCTGGTCGTTGTTCCTATATCTCAAGCAGCCGCAAGACAACGTGCTGGACGTGCTGGTCGAACAGGTCCTGGAAAATGTTATCGTCTTTACACCGAAGCAGCGTATAGAAACGAGATGCTTCCCAATACCATACCTGAAATCCAGCTTCTCAATTTATCCATGACCGTACTGATGTTAAAGGCGATGGGAATCAATGATTTGCTTCATTTCGACTTTATGGATCCGCCACCGGAACCCAATCTTATCCAGGCGTTGGAACAGCTTTATGCACTTCAAGCATTAGACGATGAAGGATTGTTAACTCGATTGGGACGTAAAATGGCAGAATTCCCCTTAGAGCCGCAATTGTCAAAAATGCTTATCCAATCGGTCGAATTAAACTGCTCCGAAGAAATTTTGACCATCGTCGCTATGCTGACAGCGCAGAACGTATTTTACAGACCGAAAGAAAAGCAAGCGCAGGCAGACGCAAAGAAAGCGAAATTCCACCAACCGGAAGGCGATCATTTGACGTTGTTAACAGTTTATAACGGGTGGAAGGCGAGCAAATTCTCGACACCGTGGTGCTTTGAAAATTTTATACAATCCCGTAGTATGAAACGTGCGCAGGATGTACGAAAGCAGCTACTGGGTATTATGGATCGGTAAGCAAAATGTCAATTCACGCAAACGCTTAGGTATATATACCGATTTTTTTAGATATAAGCATGATATCCTTTCGTGTGGTCGTAATTACACCAAAGTCTGTAAAGCACTTGTCTCGGGCTATTTCAGAAACGCAGCCAAAAAGGATCCACAAGAAGGTTACAAGACGCTTCTAGAAGGCACACCTGTGTATATCCATCCGTCAAGTGCATTATTTAATAAGGGCCCAGAATGGTAATTTCTATGCTTTGACGCACCGATGGCCGTATTTAACCTTTTAATTTTCAAGGGTGATTTATCACGAAATTGTGTTTACTTCAAAAGAATATATGCGAGAAGTAACCGCAATAGATCCTAAATGGCTCACGGAGGCAGCTCCTACCTTTTTCCGAGTTGCCGATGCAAATAAGATTTCCAAACGCAAGCGACAGGAAAAGATTGAAGTAAGTACCGCATTCGGTTAGAAAAGGAGAAGAATAGCTAATTGACTTCCATTTTCCCATTAGCCATTATACAACAGATACGAGAAACCGAACCAGTGGCGTCTCAGTAAAGTCAAGCGTGGCGGAAGAATCAGTCAGACATTTGGTTAGAGACACTGTTCCTTTTTTATTGGAATTAAAGCAAAAAAAAAAAAAAGCTTCAAGCATGCGATTCGCTTTGCACTTTGGTTGGAACTTTACGTCGGATATACAAATAGTAATAAATGGGTGGTGCATTCGGGTTATCGTTCTTTTGAGGTACATTGATGGGCACTGCATCTTCGTGTTGCCATGTCCACTGGCTGTCACTTGGCCAAATATATTGACGTTCGCTGGAAAATGATACCGTAATCCAGACACCCTGTGGGCGGGTGATCTCCATTACGCGCTGGGCTAATGTCTGTTGCCCAGTTTGGTGATCGTCGTCTCCACAGGCGATCGTGTCACACAGACTTTTGTCTATTACGACAGAGAAGCCTTCTTTTCTCGGAGATCGCTCCAATAAGAAAGAAAGATCGTCAAGACAATCGCCTGTATACCATTCGATCTGGTCATAGGTAGCGTTTAGTTTTTCTCTTGTCTTCTCCTTCATGTGATCAATGACGGCTTCCACATAGTCAACATTGACAACATGAGTATAGCCGCTATCAGCCAAGTCAAAAGCAAGGTTGGAATTGCCACAGCCTTGTATGTTATGGTTTTTGTTAATCAATACCCGTTTTAAAACCGTGAAAGAAAAGTATTTAACAAGCATTACCAAGGTGCAAGATGGGTTCATGAGGATTCAGGTACTGTCTGACTACAACATCTAAGGTTGACCAGGACACAAGCCATTCAAAGTGATTCTCTTTCTCAAATCGGTTTTGCCAGTATTCTTTTTCGTGAAATGGAACTGCGTTAACCGGCATAACATTGGTTGGGCTTCAAAAGAAAGATGTCAATTGAAAGCCAAAAAAATTTACTTAAAGTCAGCTTGGCTATGTCGTCCAATCGGATCTTTGCGCTATGCATTCCGTTTGCTAAACCACACTGCACGTTGGGAAATACGAGCTTCTACTAAACCCTGCCGGTTCTTACCGACCTATTCTGTACAGCTTTTTGTTAAGCAGAAATTACTTCACCCGAAAATAATTATCACATTTTGCAATGATACTCTACTTTAACGAAAATGTAATCTATCCGTAACTACTTTCTGTGGTTAGGCCCGTCAGTCGAAGAAAAGCACCCTTTGAGTTCCTTCTTAGCTACTTTTTTTTTTCCTACGTTATCGATCCATGAGAAACTAAAAGAAATAACAATCATTTCAATAATAGACTTTAAAAAACTCAGATGCTGGAATAAGATGACTTCCAGAACATTACAGCAATTCAAAATAAGAGAAGAAAAAGGAAAAGCGATTAAGATTAAGATTAAGATTAGTTTAATGCCAAGAGGAAAGCCACAAAGTGATGGGAAACGGAGCTTTGCCTATTGAAACTTCGCTTTTCAATCCCTGTCAAAATCATGCATTGGCTTTAGTCCTAAGAGAAAACCGCGAAATACAACCGCAACGTCCTCTATATGGGTGATAACGCATATAATGGCTACTAGAGCTACCCTGGAATAACCAATCTTTCTGATTAAAACAAAACAAACACAATACAATAATCCAGTAACTCAACATAAACAAAATGATATGGTACTTAGTTATGATATAGATTAACTGGTTTTTCTAATTGTGTACGAAGAGTTAATATTGCAATACAGAATTATTCTTTTATTGCAGCATTAATCCAAAAGACGCAAGCTACGGTTCCCTTGAGTATTTTCGTCAAAGCGTCTGACTCTGAGAAATTAGACAGTAATTATTTTATTTTTTTCTGGTTTTCTACGTTAACGGAAATAGTGATTTCAATCTTTTGTTTTCACGATTCCGTGATCAGATACCGCAACAGAATACTCGTATAGATCAATAGCCCACAAAAAGAAACTAGCTATACTAACCAGCAAAGCTTGTCTTTGTCTTTTACAATTAGCATTTTCATTAAGCAGTGTTCAGCAGGCACATAATCTTCTCGACAACAAGGCGAACCATAATAAAGTGGTCAACGGTGAAAAAGTCGTGCGTGCAAAATTGTAGCCACAAGCCCTTGTGCTCAGATCGGTCTTGATCCCAAAACATTAGCCTTTTAACGCATCGGATTTTATCACAAGACAGCAACGTCTCCGGGAAGACCGTTCTAAGGAAAGTTATTGTATAATGTCTTGTCCGTTTGTTTTACTTAATTTTGGATGCTGGACCCCATCAGTTTTGTTCCAATTAAATTAGAAAAGAGATAATTATCAAAGACTTATCCAACAATAAAGATTGTTATCCGGTTATTCTCCATTTCTTTTGTTACCGTTGATTGCAGCAGTGTTGACCATTGTCGGGAAGAAAATGTCGTGTTCGATTTCTGATTGACCAATAACGTTTTAAGAACATATCTTGTACCTTATATTTTAATCATCCTCAGGCAATCTGAAACAGCACCACTCAAACGTAGACAAGCGATAAAATTTTATTAGACTATAAAATATTGCGAGAGAAAAACAAAATAAAGTATCTCCCTTCTTCTACCAATTTGCTAAGCATTTACGTTGCGTTCAGTGATCTAGCCTTTGGCCTTTCCAGCTCAGATCTTGACGACGACAAAAATATCACGCATGTCGTGCCTGCAAAGTTGTAGTGACACAAACCTTTTTTGATCAGATCGGCCTTGATCCAAAAACGGCAACCCTTTAACGCATCGGTCTTCATCACAAAACAGCAACGTCTCCAGGAAGACCATGCTCAACGAAATTATTACATAATCTCTTGTCCGTTTGTTTTACTTATTTTGAATGCTCGTCCGTCTCGACATTGTTACAATTAGTTTTAGAAAAAATATAAATATCCATAGATTTGTTTAGCAATAAAGGAGCATCCGTTTATTCTCTATTTCTTTTGTTACCCTTGATCCCCAGTGGGTTTGACCTTTGCCAGGAAGAAAACCCAGATCAGGGAGAAAATACCGCGCACGACACGCACAACAAAATGTCGTTTTCGTGAAGTCGATTCACAGCTACTGTTTTGGACACGAGTTGCCAATCAAGCTGGAATATAGAAATCGTAAAGAAACAGAAGTGAAAGATAAAAGTGTGCGAAGGGATTCGATGATGTTTATTTTTCACAAACTATCCAAAGTATTTATACATATCATACTTCTATAATTTTCTACGAAGGCGAAGATGCGAGAAGTATCTACGAACTTGGAAGGCTTCAGTAAAAAGAGTCTTTTCATTGATGCGCCGATTCTGGCTCCGACAAAAAAAAGAAAAACTTTTGATAAAAATGAGAATTTCCGACTTTTCGGATCGGAAACACTTTTCAGACGTCGACAACAGGATTTGAACCTGTGCGGGCGGAGCCCATATGATTTCTAGTCATACCCATTAACCACTCTGGCATATCGACTCACATGTCATTCACTATGCTGGCAACTTTTTATGCGGGAGAACCAAAGACTTAACACAGAACTTATGTCTTTTAGCTTATATTGATATAAAACTAACCTTACAAGTAAAATTCAAATTATGGTAAGATAAAATTATATCTTTTATATAAATAAAGCTTCTTCTCGGTTATTTATAATAATATGCACATCATTTTATAGGTACACACCAATTTATGTACACATTACTTTATATGTACACATAATTTTGGCTAAGTAATTATTGTTATATTCAGTATATTACCCCTTTTTATTATGAACAGTAACGTTCTGTATAGTTCAGTTCTTCTAAATTCTTCACGAAAAGCAAATTGAACTAAGCTAAAAAGATCTAAAGAACTAATTAGTGCCAAGAGAAAAATAGCTTCAGTTCTTATGAAAAAAGCCGAAAGTTCTTTAAAAGTTCAACCTTTTGCAGTTTCTTTTAGTTCTCGATTAGCTTTGTTAGTATATGCATTGTTATATCCACAAAAAAAGTAGTTTGCAGGAGTTTTAAGTCAATATCTTATGAATAGCTCATTTTCTTTCCATTTCTTCTAATGCTATACCTCGATAGATATACCTGTCAATGCTTTTCTTTCCTTCTACCTTTATCCTTATTTATTTCCGTTCACTCTTTTCATTCCATAATATCAACTTATCAATTTCTCTTTCCTAAATTCAACTTCAATATTAGAAATCCCAACCGGTTCACCAGCCTACTAATTGTTAGTTAAAGCAAGACATAATTAAACAGAATCGACCTTCTCATCATAATCTGCCCATTCCAACTCTAGAAGATCAATATCTTCAAACGGCGTTGCAGTCTCAGTGCCTTTCGCAGACCAAGGATCCTTTTTTGCAAAACGTAAGTTTCCACCATTATCCTTCTATTCCTGTTTCGTCCTCCACTGTGTTCTTACCCTTGGAGAGAAGTCAACCAATTCCAATCCACGACAGTCGAAGGTTGCTATTTTTTGGAATTTCCCGCTATTGTTATAAGCATGAATAGGAGCGTTTGTCTCAAACACTACATAGTTCTGTCAGATATTTCGCATCAATTATGTTGTTCATACTTACAAGCAGAAGATTCACGTTTGCAAAACTTGCATTTCATTACCAAGTTTGCTGTACCTTTCGAGTGCGTCATTTCGTACTCGTCCTAGTAAAATAATTACTAACCTTAATCCTATAACACAATCATTTACCTGACGATTGAACGAAATCCAGGATGAGTCCGTTTCACGACAGCTGGCACATTGAATCTGATGCAACAAGGTTTATTGATCGATAACTGGTCCAACCAATTAACTAACCTTGAAATGCCACTCATAATCTGCCGCCGGCAATAGGTCTGTCACGTTTTCCAAATCGGCTTTGAAATAGAGACCGAGTTTCTACTCGAGCGTCGTTAGCTCGAATGGTACATTAATAATCAGATTAACACGTACAACCATGTTAGGATTAAAAGCTTGAATGCTGACCTATTTCTAGCACCGCAGTATTTGTAGGTTGTTGAAATTTTCTTTCGTTGATCAACGCGTCTGTGTAACAGTTGATGGGGATTACTGGCAGTTGAAACTGAGCGAAAGCAGCACTGTATAACAGGAGAAACATGCGCAATTGGGATCTACGATAATTATAGCAGAGCTATACGAGCAACATATCAATTCTGCAGCCTGAAACTATGTTTTTTTCTGTCCAAGTTATATTCAGTAAAAAAGAAAAATCAATCCAGCATTGCATATTAGATGCCTTCCATCGTGCTTTAGAAATATCGTTTCGTCAGAGAAATGGACGTGCTATTATCGGTATTTCACACATTGAAACCTCTTAATGCACAATGTGAAAAAGGCAGGTCTACGTTAGCTTGTTAAGCGGTTATTTACTGCAAACAACTACGGAAGTTACAAGCCATCCTATTTTGCCCATGGCAAACCCTTTATATGCCAGCTGTTCAATAATAATTGTGGCATTTGATCGCGCCTTAGACATATTTTATGACAATCTATAGGACTAACGTATTTGGAGTTACCGTGTGATACAGATGCACTTTTTTTTGGTTCAATATGAGTTGTGCGTTGCAGGCAGACTTGCGTAGAACGATGAGGGTTAATGGATTCAGCGACCTTTAATCGACTTGATTTTTCTACGACGACAGCGTCTATGATCAGTAAGATCATCCTCTGTACCTAAAACTAGTTGCTGAAAGTTGTCCAGCCATATTGGCGGCATGAGATCTTTATAGCGATCGAAGCTATTTACTAAGCCTTGAAGATCAGCACTACGACTTGCACTAGCAGGCCAGACATCGTCCGGGTAGCAGCATTGCAGTTGACGTCGTGTTGTTAAAAACCTAGTTAGGTAGGATTGTTCGGATTCGTTCTCTTTTCGAGGTCCAGTCAGGTCAAGAAGCCGCACGATATTAATGTCTGGTTCAACATATTGATACCCGTGCTGAATAACAGTATCTGTAATTCACGACATAAGGAAAGAAAAATAGAAGAGTCTTTTATACTTACCGTAGAAAATAGCTTTTCCCAGTCGACTTTCTATTTTGCTGGCTGCCGCGTAACGAGCACTTGGGATCATATACTGTCTATAGGTCCAATCACGCTGAAGCTTTGAAAAAGTTTGGTCCCAACGACACGCCTCCCTTTGCCAGGCATTACAAAACGATTCCAGTCCTTGCGTCTTTCCCCGGTTGTCTTGGTCACAATAGGGTATTTGTCCGATTTCTTTTAGACGGCTGAGAAAGGGAACAAGCGCATTGTTGGAATAAATTTTGGCGTATTCATCAATAACTGTTTGGGCATCATTTGTCCCCGTCTATTCATAAGCAATCAGCTCAGATGTTTGCTGCTATACGACTGCTACTATGAATCCTACCGTAAATCCCGCATAACCGCAAGTGTAGCCACGTTTGTCTCCAATATCCAAACAGGATCTAAAAAAAAAGTAGCATGGCATGAATATTCCCACAACATCTTTTATCTCTTTAGTTTACGCATAGGCGAAGACCGTGTCGCCTTCCTCAAAAACGTTTGTGATCAGACTAGCCATTTTTCTGGTATGCGGATCAACATCGTCCACTTCTGGTAAGCCAGTTAGATCATAGAAAAACGTTCCATTTTCCGAGTTAATGCATGGCCTCTATCCGAAAAGGTTGATATAAATCACTAAACAGGCTGATATACCTACTTTCTTATCAAAATTGAACTTGGCACACATGGAAGGGGATACGTCAAATTCATCCTGACAGCCTGGATATTCATGACCACGGGCAGTCGTAGTTATAACAGAAAACGTCAATGAAAGAATAAGTATCCCGATAAGCATAAAAGAAAAAGAAAAACAAAAAACTGGTAACCGTCCAAAAATAGAGTAATGAAACAAAGCTTATGCTATTCTTCTACCGGGAAATATACATAAAATATACCGATGTTTGGTATTTCCAAGCAAAAGCAGACTTAGCGAAACAAAACACGACCTGACATTTTAGCAGGGCCGAATTACACTGTTTTTTTATTAGCCAATGCTTTTCAGTTAAATGCGATGTTTTATAAAAGCAATACCTAAATGTTACTTAAAGGTGTTAGTTAGATATAAGTCCACTCTAAGGTTTTAACGAACATACTAAGCGACCGGCTGATGAAAGATATTGCACTGAATGCTTGAATCCAGCAATAGCATAAACGCTTAGCTGATAAGGATAGTCATGGATATGTTACCCAGTTTGATAGGGTTGCGTTGCTTGTGAGAAAGACAAGCCTACATTTTGTGCTCTTGAACATTTATTTGTACTTGTTTCAAAGTATTCTGCGCCGATACCTAAGATATATCCATTGTAGGGTAAGAAAATGATGTAATGAGCAAGGTCATTTTCCGCGCTGCCTTTTAGAGCAAGCACACGGTTCACCTGGTTATTTCAACTCCGCATCTTGTACGATGTAGCTTGAACCTTCGCTTTCGGCCGAATGTTACTATCATCGACGTTTGTGCACTCTCCATCCTATTGATCATCTTACCATACGCAAGTGCCATCAAATATGCGGCCGGCTAGAACACAGGAGAAAACACAGAGTAAATCCATATCGTTCTCCTCGTCCCGATTGCAGGGCAATTCCACTGATTTACCGCTACGAGGCATCCACATCAATATCAGCTCCGATCCTTTTCAACATCGCATCCCTCCCCATTTGCAACGGCTATGGCAAGAAAGCAGATTGCGAAAACATTTGTCATTGTGGCGGATCCGTCTATTAAAACGATATCATGAATCTTCTGTCCTGGAACTATTCTTGCTCTGTTTCGTCCTGTTCCTGGCGTCCTGTTTCTTATTAGTTCATGTTGGATTTTTCAGCGGAAAGAAGTATCAGGATCTGCATCGTGATCACACCGGTTGGATGGATGAAGTGGATTTGCTTAAAGACGTTTATCCCGAAGACGGACGTTCGAAGACTACAGCCATTCTACTGGTTGAACCGCAAAATGCAAGAACCATTAGAAATGAAGCTAGAAAATCATTATCACCTGTTTTAGAGCAATTATGTCAATATGATATGTTTGCTAGCATTATCTTGTGGAATAACAATCCATTGGTTACGGTTACTGCTGAGGTAAGGTTCGTTTTCAGCTTTTCGCATTGCATTTTAAACCGGGTGAACTGTTTGACAGGACATGGATGTCTCGGAATGTTCACTGAAGAAACTATCCATTCACAATTCAGCAAGTAACGTACATCAGTCCGCTCGCTATGTTGCATGTTTATCGGCCAAGACACCCTATTGTTATTTTCAAGATAATGGCAGTGTAACAAAGCATCTAAGGAGTACTTATGCAAACTTCTTACGGTTCCCAAACGTTGTACACGGAGAATCGTATGGTACTGTAGCCTATGTGGACACACGGTGGCACTGGTGCTTTTTTAATGATGGTACATCCAATGAAAATATGAGTGTGTAGCAGGGATATGTAGCTCATTTTTTTTCTCGATCGTAGATGTCCGGCTACATACTTGTCATTGGCCAATGGGATCCGGCACGTTTATATCCAAAGAAACTGTAAAAAGGTTCATCCGATTGCAAGAACTCGGTTTGGTTCAAGAAGGTTTTGAGGACGCCTATTTCGTAACCTACACGAACCAAGTTCCCTACCAGCTTGAGGGTCATGGATTTATGGAAGGGGAAATACTTTCGGAGGAAGAAAAAACGCATGTGGTATGTCGTATGGCTTACATTTGCAGCTATTATCATTGAAAAATGCTTACCGAGCTTGTTTTTATTATTGTTTTAGCACAAGAGCTTAATGACACTGTACCGCAATCTCCAAGGAGATCACAAGGTATTCCCCACGGATGAAGATGAACCCAATATTTATGGTCATTACGCAAGGTATATTTATCAGGTGTCCATGTTTATTTCATCCTCACTTTTCAACAGAACTGCTTGTCATGACGACCGCTGTCTGTTTCTCACCAATGTCGAGGTCTTTCCGGATATCCGTCTTTTCTCGTACGATTCTAACATTGGGATGAATGATTCCGAACGAATACACAGCAACTATTTTGATAAGAAAAAATTTGTCTCGCATCCCTACTCCAGTGCCGTGGATGGTAACGATAAGACGGCATGGGAAGCTTTGCGAAGTGAGTGACAATA
Source organism: Apophysomyces trapeziformis B9324 (assembly GCA_000696975.1). NCBI lineage: Eukaryota > Fungi > Mucoromycota > Mucoromycetes > Mucorales > Mucoraceae > Apophysomyces > Apophysomyces trapeziformis. The sequence goes on along the minus strand of JNDP01001171.1, from coordinate 82,738 downwards.
GTCTTTAACCCTTTTAAATGTTCAGCAATCCTTACACGTCTTTTGAGCGTAGATATCAAATCAGGGGATTATATCGGCCTTGATATGTTAAGACCCATGCCCATTGCACTCAATTTTCGGATACTTGCACAACATCCCTATGCTTATCGGCGAAGTTTGAGCGTCCGAATTTCGAAGGATGGCGAACAATGGGTAAATGTGATGGAGTAGCCCAAGGAGTGCTATAGCATGCTAACAGGGTTGATAAGACGGAAGTTCGTGCAGGTACAGCTATCCATTGCCGTGCTTTTGATCCCAAAGATGAGCAGCTGGATGTGGCGGATCTTCTCGAATGCCGGTTTTCAATCAAGGAAACAGGTTACCGTTTTATGCGATTAGAGAGCAAACATGATTTAGACTTTGGGTTCAAGGTACATGATCTTTCCTTCGGTGCGAAAGCAAGACGTGACAAGAATGGTCAATTATTAGAAGTGATCGCAGATGAGGATGGTATATTCTATGTAGAAGATAAGGATGGTTAATACTAATCATTCACAAGAGAAATAAGTCGACGTCTGCCATCTATTATTTAGTCAGTACTCCTTTCACCTACTCTACACATTATCCTATATGCTTTCATTTTGTATTTATTTGTTTTTGTTTTCTTTATTTTCTCTAGTGTTTGTTTTGTTTTTTCCATAGAAAAATTACAACTGAAATTATCAAAAATCTGATCTAATGTCAAAACGATGATTGAAAAAGAAAAATGATTGTGCGCAATTAGCAGTAAGGGCATTTATCGCAGAGAAATGAGTTGGGTTTTGTTGGCGACATAATACAAAGTCAATTTACAAACGACTAAAAAGGTTGTTTTGGTAACACTATTTACATACATAAGGAGGACAAAGTAATTAAGAAAAGGGATGAGGGTGACTGAAAAAGCGATAGAGGAAGAGGACGCATCACTGCTCCTCGTTTTCAATTCCAAATTTCTCAAGCACAGTCTTTCCTCGAGGTACTGGGTAAGCAATGTGAACATCGAATTGAGCAGTATCAGAGGACAGCATGGAAAAAGGTAAGGTAGAATCGTTCTCGGGATCTTGCGCTGTGGCGGTACCTTCGGTATTCTCGGATAGATCACTTCTTTTACCAGAATTATCCTCTTCTTGATTTTGTTCTTCAAGGTCTTTCAAGGTAGGGATAGAAAACTCGATGCCTGCAGACGGGATAGGTGAACCACTTTCTTGTGTGTCTTGATCTGCGTCAAAAAAGGATGACTGTGAACCAGCAGCAAACGAAAATTCGAGCGAGCCTTGCGGAGCCAATTGTTGCGGTGACAATCCATCCGAAGGTTCGTCCGTCTGAGAGAAAAAAGTTTCTGCTTCATTATCACTCTGATTCTCCTCACCCTGTTCCTCAATAATATTTTCTTTTCCTCCTGCAGACACATCGTTTCGTACTCGGGGCAAAAGAATCGATATTTCTCCGGCTCTTTCTTCGCCTTCTTTATTCTTCTCGTTGTCTTTCGCATTTTCATCGACTCGACTCATGTTTGTCTTATCGCGTTCTTCTGATAATACATCTCGACTAAGTGGCGCAGCAGTAGGGCAAGAAAAGGATTGAGATGCAGACCTTTTCAACCCCTTCTTCTTCTCCTTGATATCCTTCATATCCACGTTTTGCAGCGTTTCCAAACCTTCTCTCTCCGAGCATGGTGCGGGAGGTTCAGAAGCACCTCGCTGCGGCGGATTATGCGAGTCCAATGTTTCGTCCAACGGCAAAATAGGTGATCTCGGTGAAAATAGCGTGGATGAAGCGTGTTCTGCTGGTGGAGATGCGAATTCTTTTCCTTGTTTTATTTGTTCATCTGTCAGCACGTTAAACTTCCGCGGTTGAGGTGTGATTTTTGAGATGGCTATGCCGTTTCCACCGCAGCCACCTTTGGGTGCCAGAGGGGACACAAGCTTTCCACCAAATTTGCGCAACGATCGATCTTGTAGTCCGCGCACGATCACTTCTCCTTCCGAAACTTCGTTTTCTTTCCCCGGTCCTTCTTTGGCGATACGTTTAGGTGGTGGCGAGACCTTCTTAAAATACTGGTCAATCGTAGCGTTTCCTGAAACTTCTTTTGCAGATTCCTTTTTGAAATATTGGTCTATTGTCTTGAATTTTCGTTTTCTTTCCATATTTCCGCGTGTCATGAGAAGAGGGGACGAATAGAAATATAGGGTCAGGAGGAAGGTGGAAATTTGGCTATTGGGTTCCCCTTTTTTGGAGGGGCCAATGAAATTAAAAGAATGACGCAGCATTCTTGTCAACTGCACCCCCTTATGCCTTGGCTTTCTTTAACATATATTCCCCACCAAATGAGAGAATAAAGACAAAATGAATAGCAAAGTCATTAGTCCTATAGTTACAGATATATATACGATATTACAGTTGAGAAAAACAAGATAGTGATACGGGCAAATTGAAGGATAAAATACGCAATCTTTGTATGTACATTAGAAGTCCGGAATTCAGAAAGGAGATCAATGCGCATCCGATATCCCCGAAGACTACGTTTGGTTCATTGACCGAGATCTTCCTTGTATTTTCTATTTTAACTTATTGTGTTCCATTCCTAATTCGTTTTTCATTTGGTAGGCGTTATTCAATCTTGAACTACGAGTATTTCTTTCTGGAGGATAAGCTCTTTAAACCATGGTTAGAACGAACAGTCAGAACATAAACACCAATTTTTCAGGGAACATTTGGTAATCTTTCTTTTCCGTGTACATATAGTTTTGGAGGCATCGTCTACCAGTTTGCTTTTGCTTACCTGATGGCAATTGTAACGCGTCTTTTCAGCAAAGATGGCCAGAGGTGGTTTTTGAAACAGAGCAGTCAAATTTCATTGGTTATGAGATTACTTTAAAAAAATACGCCTGGAGGAAGTTTCTGCACCGTGCAGCCTACATTCTGGGCAAGCGTACGTTTCGCCTCGTACTCTCTTCCCTTTGCACTTTTTCGTACAGTAGCGGCATCCAACCTGGTTCTGTGTATTACTGTCTTAACCATCTGATTGACTTCTTCACTTGCGATCAGAGTTGTAACGCGCATTACCCCATCCTTCATTCCCATATTCATCTATATATCACATTATCATGGCTACTACTCCCTCAGCTCCGAAAAGTCCCATACAGCAAAGCTCTGCTCCACCATTAGACGCAGGTCTTGTATGTCAATGGCAGGATTGCATGCGTACTTTTCCCGATCATACGGCCTTAGGAACACATCTTTCAGAAGGTAAAAAAAGACTCCTGCGAAACTTTCTACAAGCTCATCCCTCATTTTCGTTATCGTTTAGACCATGTTGGATGGAAAAAAGGCGAATACTGTTGTGAATGGACAAGGTGCTCCAGGCAGGGTATCAAATGTCACAATCGATTCGCTTTAATGATGCATCTCCGCATACATACTGGTGAAAAGCCTTTCGAATGTGTTCATCCAGGATGTAACCAAACGTAAGTGACATAATCAGCAAACCGGAAGGAAAAGTATACATTTTGAATTTTAGGTTTGGTCGTATGGATGCCTTAATGCGGCATCGCAAGACAGAACACGGTGAAGAGATATCAACCGACGTAAAAGGAAAGTCACCGGCCAATCCTGCAAGACAAGTACAACGGCCATCGATGAAAAAGAAACCAAAGGCACCACGAACAGACGACCATCACACGGACATGAAGATCAAAAGGAGGAGGTTACAAGAATCTGGACAGTCTCTTGACGTTTCAGACGTTTCAAACGATTCTTTGGATGAAGCAGATCTTCATCCAGAGCATTTTCCTGCACGATCAGACCGATATTCAACATCAGCGCATCGATCGAGCGCACCAGCAAATGGCTCTTCATCTATTAATAAGTATAAGCTTGCTAAAGCCAAACTGCAGTATATCTTGCGAGAAAACGAAATGCTCAATGACGAATATGCAGCAGCACAAAAGAAATTGAAACGATTGAGGACAGAGCGACGAGTGCTTCTGGAAGCTTTAATGGCAGCAGAAGGAGATCAAGGAGACGACGATGAAGACGATTCACCTGTAAAGAAAAGACAGGAGCGCATGGAGGAGGATTTGCAATCTATTGAAGAGTCCACAACGTGATTTTTGGTTTTGTCGTAGAGTCTGTAACTAGCCGATGCAAAGAAAAAAAATGGAAACAAAGAGGGAAAAAAAAGTATATATTAATAGCTCAGCTAAAAAACATGACTTGAACGCCAAAATACCATGGTGACTTGTGGCGTTTTCTGATGGATAAAACGTTATCGAACGAACCACGCAGATAGGCTTCTCAGAATGCAAACAATAAGAGTTCGTGTAACCGGCAATCGCATCAACGCATTTTGCTTCCTATCAGCAGATGCTAGCAAACCCTTATTTTTTCCGCTTTCGTTTAGTGGGGTATACCATACCCATATTAACTGAAAATATTATATTGTTTCTTTTCGATGTGGAAGAGAAAGAAAGAATATAAAGAAAACATAATGCTAAGCCGACGAGTCGTTCATGTCATTGGGGGACGTAACCGGACGTCTTTCGTGTGATCTTGGTAGGATGGGGGTGGCTCACTCTCTTCCGGCTTATAAACTGCCGGTGGTGGTCTGATAGAAGAAATGGGAGGATAATGAGAGCTTACGGAATGTGGTGGTAAAGCAACGAGGTTATTTGGAGTCGTTTCAGCAATAGTGGAGGTATGGGTATTGCCTATGCGCGGAATGAGTTTCGCCTTTTCCTTTAGGTGCTTGTCATTGTTCGAGGGGAAATAATAGCGATAGAGAAAGAGAGAGGAAGACGATATCAGGACTTACGAGGTTGGCGACCTATCGACCTACGTCTCCGCACTGCTAAGTAGAATGCCAACAGGAACAATACTACACAAATAACCCACAAAACAGTGAATGCTGCCATCGCCATTGTTGAAATGCTGCCATGAAACAATAAAGAAAAAGAGAGATAAAAGAGAACGAAAAGCAGCCGAAAGAAAGCTCTCTTCCAAAATGAATTACCCTTTTTTTTTTTAATTCCAGCCATCGGGTGCTTCAAATCCTGCAAAGTGTGGCCTGTCTGGCATCGAAGTTGTACAACAAGTCTTGTACTTTGATTTACAACCATGATAGTGAGAGGTCAAAGTAATGCAAAGTACCTTATTATGTAAGAGCGACTTTTCTGCCATCTGTTACTATCATAGCAACGGGCTTCTACCCGAGTGCAACCCGCTGTCTGGTTCCGACAGCAGCAGCAGCAGCAAAAAGATCGGCACGCCGGCCAGAGGACTGCTTTCTATTCTCCCGAGAGCCAAAAGTAACAATCAGTTCCAGACTGCCCCACTTCGCAAAAGACACAAACGCATTACTATCTCATGTCAAAACGTGAGTAGAATAGATAGAAAGGGAACACCTGGCGCGTTCATTAGAACTAACATTTTGCCTGTCATTATCCAAGCTGAGAATCTTTATACCAGTCTGCTCCGTAAAACGGACAACGCACTTCAAAATGAGGTAACAATTCAAACAGGGCATCTTGGGAAGGAGAACCCACATCTGACCATGTTCATGGACCACTCAGGGTGAAGTCAAGGGCATCGTAAGCGAGCTTATTTCGACGCGCTCCTCTGCCGGCAAAAGCTTGAAGAACATGAAGGCTGTTTTTCTTGATGCCGCCAACGTGCCAACGAATAAATTGCACAAGCGGAAGAAGACAAAGCGGCAGCAATTAAGAGATCGCCCGTTGAATGCCCGAGAGCGGCGTACACTCAAAGTATATGACGTGCCGCGCGATATCCGTTACGAGTGGTTTATACCTCTGCATGATCTTTGGCAAGGGTATATGAAAGATCTTTATGGTCAAGGTCCTGACATCCAACAATTCGCACAAAAACTATTAAAAGCCGACTTCCATGGATCGATTCTCACAGGTAAAAAAGGAAGATAAACCAAGCGACATAACGAAAAAGAGAAAGAAGAAAAAAGAGAGGATAGAACTTAATTATTTGCTTTTGCTTTCTAGTAACCAGAAGTACGAATCCAAGCTATGTCGGCTCCACAGGCATTGTAGTCCAAGAGACATTAAACTTATTCAAGATTGTCACAAAAGATAATCGATTAAAACGCAAGTAGACCGTGCAACGCTTGGTTTTCGAACGAACTTTAACATGGCTTTTTTTTTTGGTATTGAATAGAGATTCCAAAGGCTGGTGCTGTGTTTACGATGCAAATGGATGCTTGTCCATCCGTATTCACATTGTACGGTCATCAATTATTGTGCCGAGCAGCAGATCGAGCAGCAAGAAAATTTAAATCCAAGCCGACTATTGATCTCTAATGAACCCCTCTTTTGTTGTTCTTTTATTTTTGCTAAACATTTTGTACATAGGATTTCCATCGCTATTTAACCAATAGAAATAAAACAAGTTTGTTCATTGCTTTTCTTTTCTTTGCCCAAGTCCTTTAAACAGCACGTTCTACATAACTCTGGATCATACCAATGGCCGATGCCTCATATTCCTTCAGCAACACTTTACCATCTTGGAGGAAGGTGTTCGCCTGGACAAACGCCTTGCGTGGCTGTTTGCTGCGGATCACAATAGCACGCGTTTCGGCCCATTCGTCCGAAACACTGGTGGCATCCAAATACATCTCTGTTCCACGAACTTCGTCCGCAGTGGATTTATAGGTTTGCAACTTGAGTAAGAAATCCGCCACGGCTGGTGCACCGACGGATCGAATCTTGGTTCGGTCTAGATGAATTTCGAGACTAGGCTGACCATCCTCGCCCTGAATAGGCTTCAGTTGGACAAAGTCTTGACCAGCCTTCAGCATGACATTGAGAATAGCATAACGTGCCTGCATGTGCGCTTGACCCCACTACAAACGAAAATGACATCATGGCGTTATTTAGACATTGGCTTGCTTTCCCCCCCTTTTTTTTTCTAACCTTCTTGGCTACAGGGTCATAGAACTCGAGGGCAGTAAGACCAGCTCTTGCCATATTCAAGTACATCATATACAATACATCCTCAGCTTCTTGGCCTTCATAGTTGAAGATCTTCAAAATATCGGGATAGGGTCCCAGTGTCATGGCAATACACTCGGCGCGACATTCTTCGTAACTTGCAGCAATTCCTTTGAATACCGAACTGAAATTCTGACCTGGTTTGTACCACGTTGTGATCGGTTGGTTAGTCAGGGGATGAAGCACCGTCTCTCGGTCAAAGTTCAGTTTTCCGTCCGCATCCTCCGACAACAGCTTGCCTGTACCGTGACCAAGCTCGTGAGTACCGACCTGAACCTCAAAAGAGGCATTGCGGTATTTACGATACAAGTCCAAATCAGCCGCACGCACAAATGGGAACTTTTCATCTGGTGATTGAGCGGAGATAACGTTGCCCAAGGATACATTCTTTGAACCAAGTGTCTGTGTGATGCTGGTGTAGTTAGGGATATTGATACCCGCAGGCACACCGGCTGTGGCAAATGCTAACACTTCGAGCGAGGTGAAATCCGGCTTGTTGATCGTATCTCTTTCGAGAGTAGGTGGCCATGGCAAGCGAGATACAAACATTGGCGCTTCAGCAACAAGACGATTGAATTTCACTGTCTGTTCCTTATTGATCATTGCCACAAATCCTTCCCACTCAGCACGCACACCCTGAGGATCACGATAGGTCTCAATAAAGCCGATGTTGGTTTCCACCGCTGGATTAATGTCCTTCAGCCAGTGCCGCTGAGAATCCATGTGTGCCTTCACAGATCCTGACAGAAAAGAGTCATGGTAAGCCTCTAGCATCTGCTTCTGAGTGTCATTGGCTACATAGGGTAATGCATGCTTGATATTTTCTGCAATTTTAGCCATCTGTGGTTGGAAATCAGTGTAGACAATCTCAAGGCTGGCACCGTTTTCTAACTGGTGGATAACTGGCTGGGGACCTGCACCAGCTGCTATCAACAGTTGGTAACCTTTTTCGTTCTTGAATAACCTAACAAGAAGGATTACGGTCCGATTCCTCCGATCATATACTTCTTCTCTATTATTTGCTCAAAAACCAATCTTACCTTGTGTTCAATGGATCGATTTCAGCCTTTTCCAGGAATTGCTGTACCAGTTTGATATCCTCCTTCGTCACATTATCCGAGTAGTATCCTGAACGATGGCCATCGTCCGGGAAACCTATCAGATTGCCTTGCTCGGGTTCCACATTCCAAATTTCGTGCTTGGTTTTGGAGAACAATCGATGAGCCTCTTGCGAACCGCTGGCAACTACAATCTTCTCGAATTCTTCAACAGATAACCGAGGAATAAACTTTTCATCACCGAACGACTTGTAGTTGCTCAAATTGCCCAAGAACTGTGCCGAATATTGCAAGAATTGATCGAATGTTTCTTTGGAGACGTTACTGGATTAAATAGAGAAGCGTTAAAAACATGACTCAAACAAGGTACCAAACGAGCAATAAAAAGAAAGCAAAGATCTGCTTTTTCTTTTTGCCTTGGTTTATTGTTTACCTCTTGGTAGCCAACTTCTGAACGTCGATCAACTGGCCCTGTTGATTGGTGAAAACCTTCAAGATCAGATCATAGATGTCCTCTGCTTTCGGATTGGTTTGGGTCACTATAATGCGGGTGCCCTCGAAAGATGCACGAGACATGTAATGGGCATACTTTTGTTCCTTGTCTGTCAACGATTCGAAGAATGACTTCGCTTCGAGACGAGAAAAAGGCGTGCGTTCGTCTGCAAGATAACGTGAAGTATTTGTCGTCATGAGTCTGACAAGAGGTTTTTTAAACAAAGAGTTCCTGAAAAGGGCACGATACATTGGAGATAAAATATTTTTTTTTTTTTTTGGCGGTTACCCAGGCACCCACATCATACGGTTTCCATAGCAAAAGATGGACCGGCCGCTGATTGGAGTGTCACGCAACCAAAATTGGAAAAAATTGCTCGATTGAAATGGGGCGGATCTCGGGTTTCGAGCTTGACTAAAAAAAAGCTTTATCCATTGTTCTCTTTATCATACTTTCGGTATCAAAAGCAAGTCGCTCTCACAGCAAAGATAGGTGCGAACAAGAGCAATAGCAATGACCCATTGCTGTACTTCCTAGATAACGCTGCATTAAAACAGGATAACACGCGCTTGATTCTACTCTGCGGACTAAAAAAAAGGTTGGATAAGTTGATGTTGTACGAGATAGCGTTTGTTTAACCTAGAACTCTATTACATCAAAGAAGGATCAAAACCCGATATAGTATGGTGAGAAATTAAGCAAAATAAAAAGATAATGTGGAGAATGTACGAAGGATCCAGTGATTCAACAGGGCAATGACATGCATAACTGTTCCAAAGGTGTCTTGTTCGATAGATATGTTAAAACATTCATCGTTGAGGATATCCCGGGTTTTTACGTATGAAGATCTAATTGGTGAACGAGGATCGTAACGTCAGAAATATTGGTTTTTAGCATGTCCTACAATTTTTTTTTCATTTCGGAGCGTGCGCAAAATGGAAATAGTTTAAAGATATCTTATAAATTCCGAAAACGAGAAAGTGAATACATCTATGGTATATAGCTTTCTAATTTTGTCACTTCAGTTGTGCTGTTGGATGATATGCGTTCGTTGGTTATTCATTTTCTGTGCATATTGGAATGTATTACCCATCTGATAGAGAACAATTAGAAAGCAATAGGGGATCCGAATGCCATGTTTTTACCCACGCCTCAAGCACTCAGCCGAAATGAAAGAGACATCCCTCCCCCAAAAAAAGCGGGGTAAAAAGCCGTAACTTTCACGTTTTAAACACTAGTCCCGTTTTGCTGGGAAACTAAGTTAATCAGATCCTAGTTTACATAAGGCTGAGTAATTCCGTTTTCGAGATGATCATCGCATCAGCTTTTCGGTAACACAATCCTGCTTTACTGCTCTATGACAAACGTTTCGGTTAAAGCAACGTGGCATTTTGCGCAAGCTTATGATACAATTTACACGCAGAAGGAACACGCCATTGGGATATCACTTTCTGAAAACTCCATACAGTGTTTCCGAATCAAACGCTCGCTTGCCAGAAGTCGTCTTGTCCCTCTTTGGAGTAACATGTGTCACTTTCCTTCTCCTTCTTTTGTTGGAGCATTTTCGCATTCCATTAGTCAATAACGTTCATTCAACATTGATCAAAGACCTTCCTACATCCATGTCATAAAGATAAGGCTTCAAACGGGAAGACTTACATTGGGCGGGCGCACACATTGACTCATAGCCCAGCGGGCCGTTTTCTCTGATGCATACTAGAACCGTCGCTGGCAGCTCACCACAGACAAATGAAGAAGGACACTGCACCCAAATCCATTTTTGCCGTTTATGTTTGTTTAGCAGGAGATATTGGTAAGGCTCAATGGTTGTCTAGCTTGCCTAGCTGTTGTTAAGACAGAGTAAATCGAGATGCAATGTAAAGAAAAAAACGTCAATAACCTCTTATTCGACATTTTTACAGGATCGAAGCTTATCTTCTATCTGGTAATTACGCCGTGTGATTCTTTGCAAACCTTAGTCGAGTTAGGATAATTCAACAGCGCCTGCGAAAAGAATCGAGAGGACGAATGTAGTTCATTGTCCGAATAATATTATATTACATCGCGAGTATCCAACCCTACCATTAGGAATCAGCAAACGTTTCGTCATTTCATACTTCGCTTCGTGAAGACCCATAGATTGGTTGAATTGTTACCTAGACATAAAGATATGTTCTTCACTTTGACTAAGGTCTTTATCGTTTGGCTATATCAGATATGACATTTGAGTTAGCTACTTTAATATGGTAGATACTCACAGTCAGAGTAGCTCAGGATAAAGTTTTTTTTTTGTTGATCATCAGATGGCGTAACTCCTTCATAGGCTTGTATGAGATTTTATTTGCGTGTCTGTTTCTTACACTTGAGTGTTAATATCTGTCTGGAACAGACCCTAAAAAGTTGAAAAAAAGAAGTCAACTGTAACACTACTACACTTGTCAAATTGCATGTGTCACAGCACCATTTTTACATAATAGCAGAGTTTCTTTTAGTTTGCTTTTGCTCTAGCAATGTTTTTTCAATTATAGCATACATCGTATCAGTACGATGCCGCCCTATGTTGCCCACAAGGCACAGAACAAACCATTCTCGCATCACTGGTCGGTTGTGTCCGGCGCACTCCGTGAATCTTGCCCAAAGATCAGGGAAATGCGTTTACTATGACAATCGATCGGTTTAGTTTGTGCAAGTCAAAGATGCCAATATCAATGGTGATGTTCATCCTCATTTGAAACTTGAAGATATTCCTTCCTCATTTGCTGCAAGCTCTTATTCTTATTCTTTCTATGTTAGCGCTGCTTCTTTGGCATGACTGGTTGCGCAGAGTTTATAAAGTTTGATTGGCACTGAAAGATCATTTATAGAATGCTATTGAGAGTGAATCTCAATTATCAGGGCTATGATGATCTAAGGTGTGTTAAACGGAGGGCAGAAAGGCTGAGTCAAGCGCCGATCGAGCAGTGGGCATGCTAGGTGGGGTGTGGAGGGGTGGAAGTCGGTCGAGGAAGCATTGGCGTACTGCGTAGGCCAGTAAGGGCACAAAGCCAGAATATCATTGATATGCCAAAAATGGGATATATCAGGACAATCACAAAGGTCTTTTTTTTTTCTTGGTTCAGATATGGCAATGGAAGCAGTCTTTATCAATTATGGTTTGTATAGATGCCCTCCCTTCTTTTCCTATCATATTAACACTCTTTAACTGGTGTGTGTTCCATAAAAAAAAAGAAAGACCACCCCGTTTGCCTTCAAGCAATATAGTCATGTCAGCATCATCCATTGAAGGATTGATTCTCTACTTTGCACAAGGCAAGCGCATACCCTTAACTCATGATTAGTATGAATTATGCAAAGGGAAATTGATGATCCACGTATCCAGAAAAATAAAGATGTGCTTCGTTGTATGAGCACAGTGGAAAGAACAGAGACACGCAGTTCAGATATTTTACATTCGTCCAGTTTAAGTCTTCCCAACTAATATCCTGTTAGCATTAGACGACGGATTTCAGAGGGTGCCACTGACACTGACAGTGCAGAATTGCTCGATTATACGTTTAAAGCAAGATCTAGGATGAGCGCTTAATTCAGTATTGTCAGCATGCTATCTTTATTTCAAGCCCTACCAAATTATAGTTAGTCTTCCCATTTTCCCTTACCGCAACTGGACACAGGACTTTAGTACACAGTAACTGTTGTAAATTTTTACAACTTATTAGTATAGTATCACTCTTCAAATGGAAAATCTTTTTTGTTGTTCCACTTGCTTAATGACTATCACTTTAAGTTGGTGTGACAAGGGACTCCCGCAGAACTCCCCTTTATCTTCTTTTCTTCAAATCGTAGACTAGACAGTGGGACAGCGAAATTATTTATTACCTTTTTGCTGTGTTGTCAAACTTCAATAGACAAATTTGATGGCTGCTTGTTTGTTTACAGCATGTTATGATAGTACATGGACTGAGTAAGCTAATTGAATGTTGAACAGCGAACACAAGACGAATAGTTAATAAATACTAGTCAATTTCACATGAAATTTCTGCAAATGGTACAAAGATGGCATGTCATTGGCAATAATTAAGTGTTTTTCTTCTTCTTCCTCTTTCTCGAGCTTGGGGCACTCTACGCTCATAGGTCAATCATGCAAGGAACTTTCCGGATCGCCAACATCCTTGAACAGGAGCAGAAGAAAAAAAAAGAAATAAAACATACATCCCCTTTCCTCCCATAGTTTTTCAGCCTGAATGGATGTATTTTATCAATACAGTTATATAGAAACAATAAGAAAAACCATGGTTGACCTGGCTCTTTTTTTTTCCTTCATTTTGCCATGGCGATCGGTTACTCTGCGAATTCGCTTTCCGAATGATTTTGGCAACGTCAATTTTCCAAAGTCGGGTGAGATTTCTGTACTTATTAAAGATACTTTTGCATTTTTCAATGTATTAAGACTCTCCTTCGCTCTCTCTTTCTTTCTTCTCTCTTCTCTTACTCTCATTCGCTTTTATATCACTCTTTTCTGAAAGACTGTGAGGCCCATTCAACCACATTATGAGTGTCTCTGCTACGTCTCAGCATCTTACGCCCGGATCCCTGCCTGACTTTCCAATGGCGCCCGCAGGATCGCTCTCCGAACTTCGACAAAGAGCAACCGTTGACTCCTCTGGCAGTGAAAAATACACAGTACAACAATGGATACTTGTTGTTAGTCAGTTATATCAACAGGTAGAAGGCCGTAATTCATTTCCAGATGTTTCTTGGCTGACATCATTTTCTCTGAACAGGGCGATTGGGCCTATAGACACGATGACATGGACAATGCCTATGTTTGCTATATGAGAGGTTGCAGGTAAAAGCTCATTCCAGTTGCCAACAAGACATTGCTTCGTAAACTAAGTTATTTATGCTAAAGTGTGATGGTGGAAATCATTTCAAAGCATCCAAACAAGCATGAAGCCTTTTCTGACCCACTATATAGTCAACTGAAACAGGTTGGTAGCAAAAAAAAGGATACTATAGCTCTCCTCTGATTTTTTTTGGCTTCTTTGTTCCTTGTTTATCATTAGCGTACCGACGATGAGATTTTTGGGAGTCTTGAAACCATCGCTATTCGACTTGAAAGACGGTTTGGCAATTCATCGAATGTTATATCAAAATCATCAATGAATTTAACGCCATCGGTATCTTCGCCTTCAAGAACGTCTGCCCGCACTCGCACTAGTCCGATCCCGTCAATACCATTACCGTCACCGACTAACACAGTATTCGCCGATTCGCTTATTGTTGGCGTCGATGAACTAGTCAGTTGGATTACACAGAAGGAAAATGCGCCAAGCGTTCTACTGTTGGATATACGACGCCGGCATGTTTTTGAAGGAGGATGTATCAAACACCAATGGATAGTGCAAGTGGATCCACGAATATTAAAGATGGGGTAAAGGAATTGCGTGCTTTCGTGGTACAATGCGTCTCTGAACAGTCATATGTGCCTTTAATAGTATCGAAGCTCAAACGATTCAGAAATATCTGTCATCGAATCCCGAAGCAGAGCAGAACTTGTTTACAGAACGCGATCGATTCGACGTGATAGTGTACTACGATCAAAATTCACAGAGCATTCCAACGGCAGGAGAGGCAATGCGCAGCATCAAATCGGCATTGTATGAGCTGGAAAGGCAAAAGCCGTTGCGAAGAGCGCCCATGATGCTAGCGGGAGGATTCGATACATGGCAATCAGTTGTTGGTGAACGTGGAATCTTTCGGTTTCCCATTACACATGTCAAGGTAAAAGTGAATGACATTACGAACGCATCCTTAGCAGCGCGTCCACATTATGAATATGCATGTATCCGTAAGCCAAGTACCTACATTGAAGTGGATTCTAACCCAGGCGAAACATAAAAAAATTAACAGCATCCGAATGGGGGATACAATGGTGAATTGCGGTCTAATATGCAGCAATTGAGTCATCTTCCACCAGCGCCTGTTATTAGCCGGACATCAGGCGGTTATGCACTATCAACGACGAACCTTCCAAACGTCAGGGATGAACTGTACCCAAAACATTATGATATCGATCGAAATATGCCTTCCACGGCTTACCCTACTCCAGCAGCAAGTATTTGTCATCCACCCTCTAATGATAATCGACCTATGTACCCACCTCAAGCAAAGTTGCAGAGCCGTGGAACGTTCATTGATAATCCTTTTAACGGATTCACAGCCACCCAAAACACTGGTATGTATGATGTACCTCCTATTTCTGTTACCCCGGTACGACCCTTACAATCGCCGACAACTGCAATGCCACCTGAACATGAGCCCCCCCCTCGGCCTCTTTCAGCGGGTCCATCCGTCTATACTGGTGTGAACAAAGAAATGAGCTCTGGTGCAGTTACTCGTTATTCTGATACAAAACGTGCACCTGCACTAGAGTGTTCAGTATCACAGTTCGGATATACTATGATTGGTACGACAGGTTTGAAAAATCTTGGGAACACTTGTTACATGAACTCGGTTATCCAGTGCCTGAGTGCCACTATTCCTTTGGCTCGCTATCTTATATGTAAGTGCATTGCCGGGAAGTTTTCTCAATGAGAAGAAGAAAAAAAAAAGGGAAAGACGTGGGTTAATGTCCGCCACGTTTTAGCCGGTGCGTTCAAACAGCATATCAACAAGAATAATCCACTTGGCACCGGTGGTACCCTAATAGATACATTTGCAAACCTACTACGGGTTATGTGGAGCGAAACGTACAATTTCGTGTCTCCAATGAGCTTTCGGGTAATCTCAAAAACGTCAAGAAAGAGGTAGACTAACGTGAGGTTGAAAATTTCCGATATGAAAAGGAAGCCATTGTTCGTTTTGCTCCCCAATTCCAAGGCACGGATCAACATGATTCTCAGGAATTTTTAACTTTCCTTCTGGACGGCTTGCACGAAGATTTGAATCTAGCTAGCAAGAAAACCGAGGTTTCTGTCGAGCAAGAGGAGAATGAGCATTTATCGGATTATCAGGCTAGTTGTTTAGCTTGGGAGCGTTATCTTGCTCGTAATACAAGTATGATAGTAAGCCTTTTCCAAGGTCAATATAGAAGCCGGTTGACTTGTCTTAGTTGCAAAAAGGTCTGGTCGCAGATGGATATGAAAAGTGATATAGGCTGATTTTTTTTGTTTTATTAGACTTCTACCACGTATAACGCGTTTATGTCCTTGTCCTTACCCATACCCTCTCGAAAATTTCGACTATCAAGTGCAACGCTTTATGAATGCTTAGATCATTTTCTAAAGGAAGAAACGTTGGATAAACGTGATGCATGGCATTGTCCACGGTGTAAAAAATTGCGACGGGCAAGCAAGCAACTGACGTTATCTCGATTACCTGATATTTTATTGATCCACTTGAAACGTTTTTCATTTGACGGGCCGTTTCGGAATAAACTTGATACGATGGTGCAATTTCCTCTAAGGTAAGGCTTTCAAGGGAGTAAAAAAAAAGCAACACATACATACACACAGAGACAGAAAGGGGAAAAGGAAGAGGGAGATAAAGATCAATAAAAGGGAAAAATCGGTCAAGAAGTGCGATAATAATAAACATCTTCTCCTCGTCAAAACAAATAGAGGACTGGATCTATCAAGCTATGTGCCTAGCACGTTCACTCAAAAGACAAACGGGTCGACTGACTCCTCTTCCTTTAAATACGATCTCTACGCAGTCTCAGTAAGAAAGAAATAGGAAAAAGATTCAGGTTGATATTCAATGGTTCGCTTTTCTGTTTTTCTTCTTATATGTAGAATCATTATGGCTCGCTGAGCGTTGGTCATTGTAAGAAAAAGAAAAGATTATTTTGTTTATATTAACCAACAATTACCTTTAGATACAGCATTTGTACGAACCAGCTACCGTGGCGAATGGCAGTATTTGGACGATACTCACATCTCTATATGCGAAGAAAGCAAAGTGGCGGTAAGAAATAAAGTGGCGCTGCGTTACCCAATTGATGTTTTTTGTCATTGTAGACACGAGCGGCGTATAATTTATTCTATGTGCGTTCCACAGTAAAATATCAAGGATCTTTGTAATAAGAATCATAAGAACCCATTTTGTATATATATAAACTTTAGCATGCGAATTTAAACATGCGCATCTTTTTTTTTACTTAACATAGATTTATGTTCTTCTTGGTTGCGCGTCATGTTAGAAAAAAAAGAAGGAAGCCTGACTTTAAGTAGTATGAAATTTACTAGGCTTTACAGAAACAGCATAATGACATGAGTCTATGTACTTAGGTCTCTGTATCACATTTATGGCTTACAGAAGCGTACCACTAGCTAACTCTTTTTGTGCTGTTGGCTAAAAACAAGTGTCAACTTTGTCTTTGTTTTCGGCTTTTCCGGCATGATCGTACCACTTATTCGCAGTAAGGAGCTCATGCAGCTATGTTTGCGGTTGGTTGGGCTGCAATTTTACAGAGCGAAAAGCTGTATGGCAAGAACAAGATTACTTCTTCCCCCTTTCTTCTTTTAAGGTTGTGCGTTGTACATGACATGATGTATCAACTTTCTGTCTGTGTGATTACGTGCCTCATGCTCTGTACCACTTGGCTTTTCTTTTACATTCCGTGACAGGAAAATCGTGTCCATGCATTACCGAGACAATGATATTGTTTTAGGATATCCCTACATCATTTTAAAGATTTCTACAAGGCATAAAAACATAACAATGTCTTTTAACCTAGAAGAAAAGGGAATTGGTGATTCCTTGTTTTTTCTTTTCCTAACAAGATAGTTACGAAGAAAACAATCCATGTCAAAATGGGACAAGTCATTGTCATTTTTTTTAATTTTTTTTTTTAATTCCACACACTAAAAATTATGCAGCATAATGCAAAAGAAAACAGGTTTAAAGTATAATAAAAAAGGGAATTGGCACCGCAGCATATTAAGAAATGAAAAGAAAAAAAGAAATAAAAGAAGAAAGTAGCCCGACTTATGTAGAAGATGTAAAAAAATGAAGTTGCAGATGCGATAGAATGAAGATATTTTGTGTTTCTGCAAATAGAGCAAATAATTACAAAAAAAAAGAATGCAAAAATGAAGAATAAATTAGAATGTCAATTCTTTTTTCTTCTCTTCCCCCAGCAGACCTCCTTGAAGGAGCTAATCCCTCATCTTCTTTTTTTTCTTTTCTCGCTGTCCCGCGTCGCGCACACGTCAACTGTTGTTTCCTTTTTTGTTCTCTGTCTTTGTACCTCCTTGACATAAAAGTAAGGGGAAAAGGGGGGAGGGAATAGATTGGGGAGAGGAAAAAAGAGAGGAGAGAGAGAGAGAAAGACAGAGACAGAGGGAAACAGAAAAAAAAAGATAGAGATAGAGAGAAAAGGGATATAGAGAAAATAAAAAGAGGAGATATATCAGGGAGTTCAGTGGAAAAAGAGAAAAAAGAAAAAAAAAGCAGAAAAATATGAATAATAGTAATAATGATGCTATAAGAAAAGGTATGGTATGATCCATGAATTTGCTTTTTTCATAAGTCATAGGGAAAAAAAAGGGGATGATGAAAGAATTAGGAGCTGAGAGAAAGAAGAAAATTTTCGTGAATAAAAAAGAACGGAAAACAGGTATAGAGAAGGTAAAAATAATAGTAGAGAGAGAGAGAAAAAAGAGAACACGGAAATAATGATATAGATGAAAGGTACAGTAACAAAAAAGAGATTAGAGCAAGGATAACAAGGCATCCGTATCGTAACTGTAGTAGCCATAGCCATCCATGGAGGAAGGAGACCCGGAACCAGCGGAAAGTAATGGTGTAAGTTCTTGCTGTGGCTGTGTTACAGGGATGGAGGGATAGAAATCGACAGGACAGTGCTCAGGCCATCTGGTGGGATCTCCTGACAGCCCATGTTGTTCTTCGTCTGGTTGTTGCTGTCCTTCCTGTGTCAATGAGATATCATGACATCGCTAATACATTAAAGGAAAAAAAAAAGGAAAGGACGGTCATAAGAATGCACATTCTCTCTCACTATACACTTTTCGAATAGCTCGTGGTTTACCTGGGATGGTATGGAAGAACCGTTGACGATCTGAAGATCAGCGTAAGAAGCTTTGGATCGATCGTCTTCGGCAGGAAAAAACCATCGTTCGGGGAAAGCCAAGGGGTGGGTCGCCGTGGACATGGCCCACCAAAGTGAATTCTCTTCTTCCTGGGTCGACCAAACCGGTTGCGGCACGGATGAGGCGGCCGATGCTACCGATACTGGCGGGTGTTGCAGTCCATAAGATTCGGGCATCAAAGGACCAACAAGATCATACCAAGCAGATTCACTGGGAACCATAAAATGATGGCGTTGGCGATGTTTGTCCACAACCAGCTTGCCTTCATAAAATTCCTCCTCCTCCTCTTCGTCATCGGTACGTCGATCGATCGAGGCAGCAACGGCGGCGGCATTCGCTTGGCGTCGTTGCAGTTTCTTTGCCTTGGCTCGGCGGTTTTGGAACCAGATCTGGACACCCCGAGGTGTCATGTCAAGTTTCTGGGCCAGGACGCGTCGGACGGTGGCACTCGGCTTGGGATTCTCGGCAAAGGACTTTTCGAGAATCTTTAGCTGGGCTTTGGATGTACGTCGTCGATGCTTGATTTCAAATGGATTATAGAACGTGGGTTGAAAATCACCTTGCGATGGATAGCCATCCAAAAGAGGATGGGGGTAGTAATGGCAACCCATGGATGCGTTCTCATGCGTAAATGCGGCCGTAAAACATTGTTCGAAAGGTTGCATCATATCAGATGGTGTCATCACGGAAATAAAACAAAACAAAAAAACAAGAATAAGAAGAAAAACAGTAACAAGAAAGAGAGAAAAAAAATGAAAATGAAACTAGAAGGAAGAGAGGATATAAGAAAACGAAAAAGAAAAAAGAAAAGTGTATATAAAGAGAAACTACAAAGGGAACAAGAAAAAAAAGACCAGTTTGAGGGACCAAAAGATCTGGCTCTTTATACTCCAAAGGTACAAAAGGGGAAAGAATGTTTGGACCTCCAAAAAGGACCAAAAGAAAAAGTAAGGGGAGAGGAGAAGGGAAAGAAATAGGATGTTTAGGAAAAAAAAAAGCATCAACGGGAATGAGCTATTGGTGTATTGCGCGCACACACACGCAGAGAGAGAGATAACACGTCATGCAGATACATGCTTCTTTTCTTCTATTATTATTGCGCACTATAACAAAGCAATCTAAAATAAGTTCTATTCAACTTTAGATAGAAACAGAACAGCATAGATGACACATAGTATAATAAAATTAAATCTATAGAAAGTAAAAACGGGCATAGTAGAAAAGGGGAAAATGGCCAATCCATTAGGCGGTTAGGCACCGATCTATGAATAAGTGAGCAAGAGAGAGAGAAAGAGAGAGAGAAAGTGTGCGCGCGTGTGTGTATGTGTATGTGTACTTGAATGTTGGGTTTAGTGAATTTAAGAGGAGGAGAAGGACAAGGGAGGAAGAGGGAAGAAGGGGGAGAGGTTGTGGATAATGGATGATGGGATAGAGAAAGAGAAAGTGAGAGAAAGGGGAAAGGCGGGGAGTTTTGGGGGTCGGGCGTGGGGGGCGATGGCACCAAGGCAACAGAACGCACCTACCAGGTGGTCATGGCTGTTTTGTACGGCATGCATTGACCTCTCTCTTTTTTTTTTTCCCTTTTAACCACATAGGTTTTTTTTTTTTTTTTTTTTTTGCACCCGGCCTCAATATGGTTATATAGTTAAATAGGAGAGTTTGAAGGCCACGAGGAACAAAGAAAGAAAAAAAAACTACCTTTTATCATTATCGTCTTGTTTCTTCATCATCGGGTTTCCCGGTATTGAAGGAAGCAACAAAGCGAGAACAAGGTTCTCCCTCTCTGTATCTTTCTTCTGTCTCCCTTTACCGCTGTGTGTGTGTATGCATGTAGGTGTGCAAGTGTGTGGGTGTGCGTGTGTCCATAGCTTATCCTTCATTTTCCCATTTTCCTTGTTATTTTTTTTCTTTTTCCTTTCTTATTCTCCTGCTATCAATTTCATTTAGTAGAATTGATAATCCCTTTCGTAATGCATCATCATTCCATCAAAAGTGCACGAGCGCAGACATAAGTCACAACACGTCCCTATGTGCATGATACGTTGGGTGATAAAGAGAACAACAGCAATAGGTATTCAGTATAAGTTCTTCCCTTTCTAGTTTGCTTGGTGCATAGCAACGATTAGAATGAAGCTGATGATCTTGGGGCTTGTTGTACAGCATGTCACTTTGTAGCTTTTTTTTCTTTGGGGGGTGGGATCAGAGTTTTTTTTTTCTCATTCATGTCATTGCTAGTACAGCCAAAAGGGGAGAAGGAGATCATAAACAAATCGAGAAATAAAACGTTCAGATCATCCAGGAGTTGCCGATCGTTTTCAACTAGGCGCTTGGTCCACCTTTTAGTTCCATTCTCCGTACATGAAAATCCTCACCCCTAACAAAGGAACACGCACACGCACGCACGAAAACAGAAGAGGAAGAGGGGCAGAAAGAGAGCGAGAGAGCGAGAGAGAGAGAGAGAGAGAGAGAGAGAGCGAATCGAGAAGCACGCAGAGGCGCACACGCGATGATACCACTTTTGTTTAGGTAAGGCACAACAAATGTATCGTTTATTCTTTCAGGAAGATCGCCCATGCCCTTTCTATTCTCCGAAATTCTTCGTCTCGTTTGAATGAATGAATGATTTCCGTACCAATTGTTTCTCCCTTCTGCCGGTTTCTTTTTCCACCATTACCATCTTTCACCTTTCTTACCGTCCGTCCATAATCCCTGCAGTCATTTTTATTTTTGCTTGTTCCCCCCTTTTCTGCTTCTATTATCTAGACAGATAAAGAGCGGAAAGTCGCAGACAGGGCAGTCTGATTGATATGTTTTTAGCTTGACCTCTTCCGTATGGTCTAGGACTAGAGATGAAAATAGAATGTGATAAGTATTGTCATAGAAAGCAAGCTCCAATGCCAACAACTAAGTCTAGCCGCATAGCAACCAATCCGAACAATTCTATGCATCGCTCATAGCACATGTTTATGGTTTGATCTTACAGACCGGAACTGATCATTGAAAAAGTAATAGTACGAAACCAAAAATAATAATAATAAGTTTTAACAACTAGGAGAGCAAAGAACGGAAAGGGTGGCCCACAGAAATGAAAAGAAAAAGATGCTAAGCAGCTGAAAGGAAAATGGTCGACTAGTTCTTCTTCTTTTTCTTTGTTATGGTACATTGGAATACCAGGGTCATAATATATTTATTTGAATGAGAATAGAATGCGAAATCATCTTTTTTGCTTTTACTTTAGCGTCGTGGCCTACAGATATATATCGGGAAGCGTTTTCTGCTTATCCTGGTTCCCTAGCCAGTGCAAATGTACAGAAAAAAGAAAAAGGTTAGGTTAGAAGCGGCCACTACCATGGATGAACGTAGAACTTACATCCCGCCAATTTCTTTTTTTCCTAGTCCATTTTTTTTTTTTTTTGTTAGTGTTGATCCAATGCTAAATTTTGTTTAGTTCCGGGTGTACATCATGCATTCAATTGCATCCATCCTTATGCTACTATCCCACTGCCTACCATAACCCAACCACGTCTCCCCTTTTTCTCTTCTCCTTAGAAAAAAAACACGACTTTCACAATGTTGTTGTTATTATACCTTGTCAATCACCAGTCTTTCCATAGTTCCTTCCCTTGAAATAACAACCGTATGCAATGCAAGAAAAGAAAACAGAACGAAAAAATAGGGATATTTTTCCATTGGGTTTTTTTCCCCTCCGTGATCGTGCAGATCAGCCCTCTTTTCTTTTCTTTTCTTTTTACCATCCATAGAAATGCTAGTCACGAGAGACCAAGGAAAAAAGAAAGAAGGAGGGGTAGCGCGTTTCTCGAGGCGGGCCGTTGCATCATGCTTTATGCGTTTCACGAATGGCATCTTTTAAACAACGCCATGGCAACGCATCTCCTCCTTTACTTCCAGTAGTACTTGGTTCGCCCAGCTGGTATCGCTGGTTGTTGCAAATTCCTTACCTTCTCTTGGATCGGTGGAGTACCCCACGGCGCATCGGTATTTTTGTTGAATTTGGTCAATTCGTGTGGATCCAGCGCCATGACCATGCTGCCGAACTCTATCAAAATGGCTATTTTGGCAAAGGCACGTTATCCAGGAGTGAACCTACGTGGTTATCGCGTTTACAAGGTTTGTCCTTTCTGCTCCTAGGATTATCCACCTTAGGGCTGGTTTTTTTTAAATCTCAACTATCCTGTGCTTGTCTAGCTTCGGGCCAAACGAACACGCTTTCTTTGGAACAGATTACAGTGGAACGGCGGAAGCAACGTCGGGAACGTAAACAAAAGCAGAAAAGTCAGATTATGCAGGAAATGCAGCAACGGAGAGATAAAGAACAAAAAGAAGAAGAAGAAGAAGAAAAGGAGGAGGAAGAGCAACGGGATCTGTGGAAGCCGGAAGAGGTGTTAGCCAAGAGCGGTTATAAAGATCAAGAATGGCTTCAACTGGATTTGTTTGAAGCTTTCTTTCTAACGTTTGCTTTGAATGCTCTAGAGATCCGAGACACCAACGAGGTCTGTCTTTTGTATTATTACCTTTTTCTTTTTAATTGCTCATTCATTCCTCTTTTTCGATATAGAAAGTGCTCTCTATTGATACGTGTTGGGACTTGTTTCATCGTGTTGATTCTTCTTCTTCTTCTTCTCTGACAGATAGCTTTGCAGCTCGTTATGCAGTGTATCATCATTATCGCAGTTTAGGCTGGGTGCCGAAAAATGGGGCTAAATTCGGCGTCCATTTTGGTAAGAAGGAAAAAGGGGAATACGGTAGACAGGCGATCTGAATCTATTTCGCTATTGCTATAGTACTTTATCGCCAAGGACCTAAATTTCGCCATGCGGATTTTGCGGTGGTGGTTATGGATACTGCCCATCCTTATCGATGGCATGACCTTCTGAGACTTATCAGGGTTTGTACACAAGTCAAAAAGACCCTTGTCCTTTGCGAAGTCACTTTTCCCGCACATGGGTGCAGACATGTTATGGATTTGAAGCAATGTCATCTTCGTGAAGTGATACTCAAACGATGGTCACCGGAAAAAAACCGCGAATGAAGAGTAGAAAAGGCTTTTTTTTTTACACTTTTTTGCTTCTTGTAAATTTTTGTCGAGAGAGAAAAGAAGGGTTATTTAATTAAAAAAAACACATCAAAAATTGATAAGGTGTTCCAATCCAAAGATATGCACTCCTTACTGTTCCGTCAACCTTGTTTTCTTTTTACGTTCAATGTATTGTCATGCATCGTTGGCAGGTCCCCGAAAAAGGAAGAGGATAGAAAAACTGCTTTATCTGTTCCTCAACCCGACCCACACTAAAACTACACAAGACAATTTAAAATTACCTAATCGTTACTTATATCCGTGCTTGATTGAATTAGATGAATAAATGTGAAAAAGTGAAATATGATATACAAGTTACGTTCGTCCATCTGTGTGCTGGGGGGAGGAGGAAGAGGAGGGGGGGGGGAAGAGGACAGAACACCCGTTTCTCGTTACACAGAAAAGGGCCATGATCAGGTACCAGGGAAAAAAAAAGAAAGGAAGGTGCATACTATCAAAGCGTGCGAAAACAACAGACTGTATTTTCATAAGGTTGTTCCGGCAATGGATGGAAAAAAAAAGAAATTGACGCTTTTTCACTCTCCAATCTATCTATGCATGTTTTCCATTAAAATGTACCAAAGCATGAATCTTGTGATATCCGAAAGAGATAGAGAGAGAGAGGGAGAGTGTGTGTGTCACAGCGTTCAGTGTTGGACATACCATGACATCAAACTAGCTAACTATGGTTGGATGTTGTGTAGATACGCCTTTATCTGTGCATTGAGTGCGGTTTGTTCTTATTTTGCGCTGCGATGTAAACTATCGAAGCTCAAGAACAATCCAAATCCAATGGAAACTTGTGATGGCTAATAAAGGCATTAGAACCGGTATTTGGTCTATCATTATTATGCACAACAAGCGATCAACGATGTAATAAAATGACGCCTCGTCACCACCGTTGCGCTAGATCTCAGTTCTATTATTTTTCTTTTCATAGCGAACGCATAGATAAAAGAGCAACCCGTTTCCCGCTATAGATAAAAGAAATGCCATGGTGATAAAATGGAAGGAGGAGAAAAGAAAGTCATGCCAAGGATGCCGGTAAGGCGGCCGAGCAAGTCAGAACGTGTACATATGTAGGCTTACTCAATGAAATATGTACCCTTAGCTTTTTATTTTTCTTTCCTTCTTTTCTTTTCTTTTCTTTTTTTTTTTTTTTTTTTTTTTTTTTTTTTTTTTTTTTTTTTTTTTTTTTTTTTTTTTTTTTTTTGATACTCATTGCTGACAATATGCGACACTATATATATATAACTGATTTAGCGGGTTACTTCCCCTCATGGAATCTAACTGTCTGAGTCAGATTTGAAGGCTAAAGATTTTACGAAATTTGTCTTCATCTCCGTGTGCCAAGCATTGTGTGACAGGATTTGCTAAGTGATGCGTATTTGGGAGTCTGTTGACAACATCCAAAAAAAAAATAAAGCAGAAAATGGTTTTGACAACATTCAACAAGGCAGACCGGATGGATGTATATAAGAAAGGGAAAAAATGTACAGGTTTTTGAAGAGATAAAAAAGAAAGAAACAAGAAAGAAAAAGGTTTGCTAGAA
This sequence comes from Apophysomyces trapeziformis B9324, assembly GCA_000696975.1. Classification (NCBI taxonomy): domain Eukaryota; kingdom Fungi; phylum Mucoromycota; class Mucoromycetes; order Mucorales; family Mucoraceae; genus Apophysomyces; species Apophysomyces trapeziformis. The sequence continues at coordinate 57,394 of JNDP01001171.1, read as the reverse complement.
ACAAGAAAGGAGAAAAGAAAGAAGGAATGCGTATGTTTTGTGATTTTTTCTTTTTGTTTCTGGTTTAAGTGCTGTATCGTTTAGAAAAGGCATGTCGCATAGCCATCTCTTTTTCGTCCATATCCTCGATCTCGGGAATACTTGACAGAGCCGCTTGACCTTCTTGGATCAGGTTCTGCAGTTGTTCTTCCATGCGGGCCAACATTTCATCTTCGATCTCCTTGGTCTCTTCACTATCGGATAACTTGGCTGCTTCTCCTTCTCCTTCTTCTTCTTTTTCTTTTTCTTTCTGTTTTACTATTTCTGTTTGCACTCTTGCTAGTTGTAGGTCCAAAGAATGAGAACGTCTTTCGCGTCTTGTTTTCTTCTTATGTCTTTGCTTAGAAGTAGATGAAGATGGCTACACAAAAAAAGGGTGTTGGCAAACAGAACGGAAATTTTTCTTTTTTGGCATAAATACCATAACCAGTTTGGAACTCGGTTTCATCAGCTGTCGTCTCACCGCTTCGGCCCATTCTTGGGTCCGTTTTTGCCGAGCATCATCCAAAGGATCGGTTCGTCTGATGGTAAGGATCGATTCATTGTCTGGTCTGGAGGAAGCCAGACTATAGGGTTGTGGATACAGCTGGTTTGACTGATGAAGATACGGATGCTGATAAGGAGATTGATGATGATGATGATGATGCTGTGCTATTGTGGATGAGGATGAGAGGGGAGATGGTTGGTTTTGCTGTGCCCGGCTAGTATATATTTCCGAAGACGAAGACGTCGGAGGCGTGGCGGTCTGTGAGCAGGCTTCTTGATCCAGATTGCCAGACCAGTAATTATAAGCTGTCAGCGCAATGGCCGATGTGAAGATGACAGCATCGAGTAATCGGGACAAGAGGAGTTCGATGGTAGAAGAATGCTTTGATGTGGATGTATAGTAAGTTTGGGAATCGTTCGAATGAGTGTCGACAGGTGACTGATAAAGCATAGGGGAAGAGGGAAGAGTGGCCGGAAGGGGAATCGAATGCCTCCGAAGACATGGATCATGGTGTCTACGGCTATGAAGGGTTTGGAAATGTTCTGAGTTATTATTGGCATATGTGTCTAGCATTTTTTGTGATAAAGAAGCAGAAGAAGAAGAAGAGAAGAAGAAGTAATAAAGATAGGAAACGAAAGGGTATAAATAATGGGAAAAGCAAAGCAGAAAAAATCACGCGCGAAATAAAAAGAAAAAAAAAAAAGGCCCGAACGACCATTAGGTCAGTTCCGGATTTGCACGAAAAGAGTAACCAAGCAAAAGGGCTTTTCGGCTATCACGCGTCAGTGGCAAAGAGACACAAGATAGAGTAAGTGAGTGAGCGAGTGAGAGAATTTAGACAGACGGATAAAACCAAAAATATCTTGCATATTCGCGTGTTTTGGAAACAATGATGCATTTAACATCCTTCTTTTGTACTGACATGTGAAAGACAGAAAAGACTGAAGAAGGAGAAAAGAGCTAAAAAGTAAGGTTTAACAAGTCGGAAAGATTGCTTATCCCTGAACAGTGCAGTGAGAAAAAATAAGACGAGGACAAAGAAGGTATAGATAAAGGGAAGGAGGAATTGGGGGTAGAGGACAACTTTGTTCTACACTTCCAGGTGGTACACTATCACGGAAAGGCATCCCGAGTTAAACACATTTAGGCCATTCCCATCCTAACCTCTCTGTGGCTTGTTATCTGTTACAGATCGCCCTTCCCCAGATCACGCGTGTAAACGAAAAACATACACACACACATACACTCATTCTCCATGAACTTACGATAATAAGATGATCGCACCCGTTTCGTCACTTGATATATTCACATGTTTGTCATCATGTGTGCAACGACGTCCTGTATTCTTTTTGGTAGAAGGAAGATAACACAAAGTGTCCCACGCAAAAAAAAGAAAAGGACGGACATGGGAAAAAGAGAAGCTTTCATCGGATTCTTTTCTTTCTTTTTTATTATTCCACCTTGTCTTTTTCAGGCAATGGGCTCAAATGTTTTCCAATGTACTTATTCATCGTAAAACAGTTGATCCGTTCTTGACCATCAAATACTGCCTTTAGTTTCTCATCACATAAGACCTCTCGTTTGTTTGATGGATCCTGTAAGTTATGTGTTTTGATATAAGCCCATAATGCTTTGACCACACCAGGCCTTGATAACTAATGCAAAAAGAAGAAGAAAAAGAAGCAGAAAATGGGTGAGGTTAATGCAGGTCAGCTTATCATGCTCCTGATTCCTTTTTGGCTCACCTCTGTTTCTCCTGTGACATCGGCTAAGGCTGGGCTCAAAGCCATCGATCGGGTAAATGGATTCTTTTGCAATGTCTCCTCGTCCCGAACGGCTTTCCGCTTCTTCTTCTTCTTTTGCTCTTCCTTATTCTCATTGTTTTTGAGCGTCTTGGGCCGCTTCTTAGGAGTGGCTGTAGCTGGCTTGGACGCTGCTGACTTTGTATTGGCTGCCGTTTTCTTCACAGGTGCTGCTGGGGTCATATCTTCGTCTTCATTCGCATCGTCCTCATCGCTGTCGCTTTCACTTTCACTTTCCTTTGTTTCGCCTTCTTTCTCTTTCCTGACCATATCGTAACAATCGCCGATCAATAGTTTCAGTTGTTTCTTATAGTTTTCCAGAACAATGTCCGTTTCTTTCTGAAGCTGGTCCCGTACCATTCTGACATTGACTGTATCCAAGTCAGACGAACGTAGTATCTCTGTAGAGAATCCGAGGAATGTATCAGAAAAGCATTGCACATCAGCTCCTTCAATATTTCTTCCTTATTCTTCCGATTTTTTTTTAATCTTTTACACTGTTTATACGCATAACGAAGAAAAAGACCGATCTTCGCTTCTTAACTTGGTAAAGTTTTCTTTTCTCATGTAAATGATATTAAAAAAAGAGGAGAGTGATTGTATACCTATTATTCTTGGTTTGAACTGTTCTATATCCATGAGGGTTGATTGGATTTCAGCAAAAACTCTGCAGTTATTTGAATTCGGATCGTGATAGAGAGAAAAGGTTTGCAAACAATCCTCAGCGACCTATTTTTAAAAAACTCGCGGAGCTTGAGGTATATGTCATCACATAGAGGGCGAATCGTCCGTTTCCGGATTCTTCCTATTTTTCATTCCCTTCTTTTTATAACGATCCGCATTCGACCTAATGACAGAATACTCTTGAATGCATTCTCTATACTGCCTGCCTGCAACCAACATCGAATAAGCTCTGTGTTCACTGACCATTGTGTCGAGTCATTGCGAGTAATGAATAAGCAGGAAATAGCGACAGCGGTCAGGGTCTTCTTCCGCTATTTGCATTGTTCCCATTTGGCATGTATTATCAGAGCTATATAGCCCGATCAACAATGAACAAGAAGACTTTCAAGTAGAAGCAGAAAAAGGAGAGACAGACGCCTTTTGACTATTTCATATCCTTGTCCGAAGACGGATTATAGATTAATAGCAGAAAATTTATAAAGAATAAATGAACAAGAAGAAAGTAGAAGATATAGACCTTAACTAAGAAATGGAAGAGAGACCGATCGTATGAATATGTTGCTGATCTGGCACCCGGTGTACATGTTTAGCCATTGGTTCCCGTCCTCTGTCCATCCGAACTTCGTATAATCCATCCGGACGCTCTTCTAGCCGTGCAATCGTCCATTAACACATTCAGTAAGCCATCCAAAGCATTGTTTGCTTCCCGTATTAGCTTTGCGAAATCATGGTACAACTTCTGTTCTTCCGATTCTTTGCAATTTTCCCAGTACCAAGTCGTATTCGTCGTTTTTAAGCATCCTATAGAAACCGCAAGTCCACTTTGAGTTCAAACAGTTGCTTCTTGATTGTACATTTCCTGTTAGATTTGCGAGCTAACAATGTCTATGCTCTCGCCGCTAACACTATAGGGAATACGGGGTTCCGCCTTGTCTCCGTCGGTTCTTAATGAGCTATTTTGTGGTTCCCGATGTACCATTTTTTATTAAATAAAAGATACAGGACAAACCAAGCTTCCGTTAATCAATAGGATCAATTTGGGCTTAAAGAAGTCTCACACAGAGATGAACTTGGGATATGGTATCACCGAGCTACAACCCTAAATCTTAGAAAAGGTGACGCTGAGCATTTTGCAATGCGCTGTGACATTTTGAAAGCTACATGTGTCACAAAACAGTAGACGAAACAGGTCGACAAAGGCTAGAAACAGCATGGTCTCTTTGCAAAATTGATACTTACATCAACAGGATGTCATATAACGAGGAATCAGTAACGAATGAATTAAAAAACGTTAAGACAGCATTGTCATGCAAGTCCATTGTAAGAGGTCCGCTTCCCTGCTTAAACTGAATATTAAGGCGGCGTTTCTTTAACCAACCCAACATACGTTAATATTTTGAGACGAACTTAAGAGACGAGCGGTTTTTACAATCTGGCGCATATGCTTGTAAGCTAGCTATAAGCTAGCTCCACGGAAAAAGTAAACCTTCACTATGACTAAAGAAGTTCTGGATGCAAAAGTAAACTATCCTTTCTACGCGCTATCCAAACTGCATGATAAACTGTGCCAATTCATTGAAGGAGCATAAGAAAAGCAGCGAGACGCTGTATGGATTATTCAGGCTGGCTTTATCATCCGGAAGAGAGGATCCTCCTTAGTTCTGCTTGCATTGTTCTCCCTTTGCGTCTATCGGCGTCAAGGAGGAAGAAAAAGGGAAGAGAAGCGGGAACTCAATGTATGACGTCCATGAGCCTCATTGGGTATTGGAAGTGATTTCCTGATTTTCCCTGCGTCCCTCGTTTTTGTTTTTGCTCATTTCTTTTCCCTCTTTTTCTTCGTTCCATTCCATGTCTTTCCAGGCAAAGGCATTTGCCTATCTCTTTCCGGGAGATGCCATGGTCAACTCATTACTGGCCACTGCCTACATTTCCATTTTCCCCAACTTACTGCTCTATTTCGTCCCTCCCAATATCAATACCGGCGCCTTGAATATCCTCGTCAGTTTTGCTGTTGGTAAAGAAAAAGTACATATAGAAAAGAAAAGAGCAGATCTTTGATTTATCAACTCGTGTTGCGTCTTTTTCTTTTCTTTTCTTTTTTCTTTTTTTTTGCTTTTGGTTGTCATCCATGACAGGCGGCTTGCTAGGTGACGTCTTTCTGCACTTGTTACCCCACGCGTTCCTTGGCGAACATACAGAAGAACATGTCAAGGTGGAAGTGGATAACCATAAGAACGTTTTGATCGGTCTTGGTATCTTTGGTGGACTGTTCTTTTTCTTTGTCATGGATAAGTTGATGCGCGTCTTCAATGGAGGTAGCGGTGGTCACAGCCATGGTCATGGCCATGGCCACGAACACGAACACGAACACAAACACGTTCATGAATCTGCTGTTGTGGAAGAGCCCAAGTCGCGTTTGACGGAAGATGAAGATATTTCAAAAGAGGGTTTGCGTCAACGTCATGTTACCAAGGAGGAAAAGGAGGATAAGGAAGTGGATCAGAAAGAAGACGAGGAAAAGAAGAAGAAGGAATCGCAGGGTATCAAACTCAGTGCGTATCTGAATCTTTTTGCGGATTTCACACATAACATGACCGATGGTCTCGCCATGGCTGCTTCGTTTTATGCATCACCTGCCGTTGGTGCCACCACGGCCGTCGCTGTCTTTTTCCACGAGATCCCTCACGAAGTGGGTGATTATGCAATCCTTGTCCAATCGGGCTTCAGCAAGCAAAAGGCGATGTTGGCGCAATTCACCACAGCCGTTGGCGCTTTTCTCGGTACCTTGATGGGTATCTTTATCGAGGAAGCTTCCCGCTCTGGTCATGGTTCGATCCATTCACATCATGAAGAAGGAGCAGGTTTACTAGGTACCGATGTGCGCTGGGGTGATTTGGTGATTCCATTTACCGCGGGTGGTTTTATGTACATTGCCACGGTCGGTGTGATTCCTGAATTATTGGAAGTGACGGGAAAAATCCAAAAAGACAAACGCCAAGCGTGGTCTGAATTTGCAGCCATGTTAGTTGGCTTAGGATTGATGACAGTGATTGCTTGGAATGATGCAGCTTAGCTTCATTAAGCCTTGCGTTTTCTCCCATTCTCTATTTAGATCAAGCGATTGACAAACTAAGAAAGAATACCAAAAAAAAAACAAAGAAAACAAGCTTCTTTTGTTTTTTTTTTCTGTACTGTTTTCTCAGCCTATGGTTCTTATTCACGTCACTTTATACATAAAAAAGGGTTATCTCTATCTCTCTCTCTCTCTCTGTCTTGTTTTCTTCGGATAGGACCGCTGCAAAACAAAATGCAAGTTTTTCAACCTTTTGTTTTTTGTTGGCCTTGTGGTCCGAAACATTTGACGCAAATGCATTATCGGATAGACGCAAATGATCCCAAGAAAGGAAAATGGTCTCCCCAAATGCAGATGCATTGACACATGAAAAAAACAATGGAGTCAGCGATATGGACAAAAACGAACTGTCCCTTCTACATCCTATCTCATGCTAACTTGCTAATTAAAGAGAATTGTTTGTTCTCATCTCACATAAAACGTCATTTCTTTCTTTGGCTGATGCTTTGCTGCAATTAACCAGCCTTCTTTATCAGGTTAGATACGAACATGAGAAAAAAAAAGCTGTCAGATAAGAGAAGGGCCAAATAAGAAAAAAAATCAAGGGGGCGTGGATGGGTAATCGATTCTATGGACGATAGGGACAATGCTCATGATGAAACGTATGAAAGAAAATTTGGGTAAACAAAAGACTAGATCTGGTTCTCCTCCTCCATGCTTCTTTGATTCGCTAATCGATCACGTTCTGCTTGTCGCATCTTCATCAAGGTGATAGCTTCGTAATCGGAATCGGACAAATTGGACGTATTGGAAAATGAAGACTATCGTAAAAGAAAAGAAAAATAAATTAGCCTTCTAGACTCTCTTTTTCCTAACCTCATTGCCTCGATTCCTTATTTTTTTTTGTTTTTCTTTCAACTTACGTTGACCTGAGGAAGTTTGAGATGGGCAAATAGAGATGATTTCTTGGCTCCACTTGAGAACAGGGGTTTGCTGCTAGGTGTCACAGGACGAGCGTAATCATTCACGAAAGCTTTCTTTGCTTCTTTTCTTGCTTCTTCTCTTGCTTTTGCTTCTTGGTTCATTTTTTCGACAATGGCAGGCTCTTTACCAGTCGCCCATCCAATCGATTCAAATGGTCCTAATGCTTCATGTGTGTCCTTTTGTGTCATGACAGCATGCTAAATGGAAAAACAGATAAAGAAAAAATAGGAAGGTTAGCATATGGATAAAGACATCCACACCTTTCCAAATCACCAACTTACTGCACCAACAACGGAAGTAAACACCACCAGGGCACTTCCTTTCTTTTCTGTCATGACCACTGTGTCTACTTGACCGAGTGGATTTAATAGGGCTTGAAGATCATCTACATTGAATGTATGCTTCTTTCGTTTCCACTTAAATTTGAGTGAGCAATCCAATTCGGTTGTTTCTGGCATGGCTTGCGCTTGTTCTTTTTCTTTTTCTTCCTGTTGCTTGTTCCAATCTTCCTGTCTCCGTTTGGCGCCTTCAGCACGTAATCGAGCTAATTCCGCCTTGAACTGAGCCTCGGCTTGTTTCTCGTCCATTCTAGCTTTTTTGGCTTGATTTTCCCGTGCTTCAAGATCTTCTTGTGCCTTTCGTCGTTTCGAATCCATTTCCTGTTGTTTCTTCTTTCGGTCCAGCCGAGCCTTATAAAGTCTGTCGTAGACCGACCTTGAGTGCTCATTCATGAGCAATTCACTTGCTTCGGTCAAAGCATGAAAAAGAGCAGCTATACAAATCAAAGGAAAACGGAAACAGGGTTGGTCATGCACTGTTCAGATCCGATCCGATCCAGATCACACCATCTCATTTACCTGCATCAGGACTTGGGTTTTTATCCGGATGGACACTCAATGCCTTTTTACGATAAGCTTTCTTAATTTCATCTGTCGTTGCTGTTATTTGAACGCCAAGGAGTTCGTAGTAATCAACATCGGTGTCGGTCGCTTTGTTGGCCATGATCAAAGTTGTACACCAATGACTTTTTTGGTCACCTTTTTTTTATTTAATGGAGCGCGAAGGCTGCGGCAGCGGCAGGACCTGGCGGACATTAAATACAATCGCTTTCCACTAAGTAAAAAGGCTTGCCCAGTAGAAAGCCGTTTTACCTGTTTCCACAGGTGAATCTCGCGAGTTCGAATATAAAAAGTTACGCTCTGGCAATTTAGATGTAAGCCTTATCGTTTTCAGAATCAGATAAAGGCGGGTTGTGTTCAGGTTTCCTTTTTCTTTAATTACAATTACACTAGAAGCTTTATGGCAATGAGCATCCAATTTTTGTATGAAGATGGAAAGGATAGTGTTGTCGAACAAGTACGCCAAGCTAGAGTTAATAGATTATATAGTTGATGACGAGCAGTGTCGTCCTGAAACGGTGAGCTCTTATACTCAATGTTTGTCTACTCTGCGTCAATAAGGAGAAAAAGAGACAGAGACCATGCAGACAGTAGATAAAGCAAAAGATAAGACTGACATGGCTATAGAAACGCATTGGCCAAGCGTAATGATTCGCTCTATGCAGATCATGAAAAGGAAGATCTGCTCAACCGGTCCTTCGAGAATGTTTTAATTGCCACTGCCGCTATGAAGCGGTTTGAATTGATCCTCGTACGGCACGAAAATGGGCCAAACAGTACGAGACAGATCCTGATAGCATCTTTGAAGAAATTAGAAAAACTATTCCTGTGTTTCTTCTTAAGGAGAAGCATAAAAAAAGCTACTCCAGAATGCATTGATGACAATCCATCAGTGGCCCTGCATCAAGTGCTGGCGCAACTGAAGTAGTTTGTTTAGGAGGCTCAAAGTATCCAACTTCTCCAAGCATGCTAGCACTGTCGAGGACCCCTCACAATTTTTTTTGTCATCACGAAGCTATAATTGGCAAGACAAAAGTGCATAATGATGAGCCGGATGATGAAAAGATTACGACAACGGCTAACGGAAACCGATCAATATGGTTGGTGTTTTTAGTGATTGGAAATGGACTAATCTCTTGACTAGCGCTTCATCACTCATCAGCTCATACAAACGAGGTTCTTATTGATCATCAAATCCTTTTCTTTCTTACGGTCCAATAAATTGGTCTCATTGAACATGTGCAAGTCGATGACACGACTTTTGCACAGTGCACGGCTTCACTTTCTCAAAAGAGTGTTGCCTCGCCAATGAAAGGCAATCGATATCGCATGCCTGCATGAGTGAGCGCTGTCAGTCTCTGTTCCGTGAATGTATCAGAATCAATAGCTCATAAAATTGGAACACACTTTGCGAAACTCTTCAAGGTGCCTTTGGACACGGTACAAAAAGAAAGACTATATACTTAAGACTCTTATGGATTTATCGCATACAAACGTTGACGCTCTTATCTCGAAATTCGCGATTCACCGCAACTTTCAATGCCCCAGCTGAGTAAAGATCAACAACTTCTTGCCGTAACGGCACAGATTTTATTATCACAAAAAGTCGTATACATGACATAGACCCAGCAGTTATCAGTGGACTGTATGTGAGACTGAATTTAATTCCATGTATCGACATAGACATCTTGCCAAAATTCACCCTATGTAATGCTTCGAAAACATGCGCATAGCATTTTAGAGCGGTGAAGATTTCTCTCCCGCTGTAAAAGGAAGATTGTCGGATTCATCGCCCGCCCACTGGCGGTCTCTCAATATATGACTGCTTTGAGGCTTGCTCCGTGAAAAATTTTTCAGCTCTGTTTCAAGTTATAAATTGAGTACTTTTTACTGCAATTGTTTTTCCTAGTTTCTCTCTTTCGCTCTTTTTATGGGGCATAAATAAAAGAAAAAAAGGTGAGTGTCACGCGTCTTTCTTTGGAATCACACAGGTAGAAGCGTGTTATTTTTTGCTGTGTAAAAGGACAAAGGATGCTTTATGTCAAACAAACTAGAGTTTCTGACTTAGCACCATGCTGTAAGAACTTAATTTTCTGATGTCCTTTTGCAATTTGCAAAAAATATTACGTTTCTCACCGAATCTTCAGTGACTTTTGCTTGCCAACGCGTATTAAACAAAGCCCTTTGCCTATAGTGAAAAATGCCACAAACGCTGATACTCAACTTATAAAAATTGCCAGGCAAAGTTGCGCCAAAATGGTATGTACTATATTTTACATTTTGGGTAGAAAGTGGAAAAAGGGGAACGTGATGATGATGAAAATTATTGTTGGAATTACCGTCCGATATACATGAGGACAACAATATGGCTGTTTGCTGAGCGTTCCTTTTTCTTTCTCACTCATGTGTTCTATGGAGGAAAGAATTTTGTTGGTCTAATCAATTATTCTTGATTATAGAATGAAATCATTTTAACGACGCGCTTTGTCAATATTCCACAGCTTTGCTAGCAGTTGTGTTTTGCTTATGGTGAGTTCTCCCTTTCCAATCCCTTCCTTCCCTTTTCTCTATTCCTATATGATGACATTAGATGACGAGTCAGACGAGTTATTCGGTGTTGACAACCTTTTTTTATTTACCATTCATGCTTAACTGATGGATTTATTATTTATCATTTTATCTCTTTAATTCTATGAAAAGGAAACTAATCTGTTTGCTTTTTATAGGTGATGAAAATTGACCACCATAAGCAAATGATGGCTTGCGCTTTGTTTTTGGTTTGATTTTGGTAAGTAATCTATTTTTCGTTTTTGCTGCCCAAGGGATGAACTTCAGGAAAAATAGACAAGCATATGTCTGATTTTTTGTGTGGACACTTTCTGTTCTGATGGGCTTGTTATTTTAAGTGTTGCTTTAGAATGCATTTAATAACCAATGCTATTTTCTTATAGATCAAAAACAAAATGGCATTGCTGATATCTGTTATTTCATTCTACTATGTTGAAGCGGAGCGACAAGAAGGTGCGTATCTTTTTTTCATTATGATGGATGATATTGTCTTCCAAGGTTATGTGATGAATCATTATATCACGACGGTCTTCCTAAAAATACTGAGGAAAACGGGTTCTACCCACCGTATCTGAAAAACCTTGATGATGACAGCAATACTATTGTCAAACAAGGGAAATGCTTAGGACGAAGTTCTAACTTATTTCTTTGCTTTCCTTAGGTATTTATACTTGGATTTCTTTTTATCCGTGTGGTAGACATTTAGTTATTGACAATAAAAAATCATTTTATGTCGACAATGAGTAACTTTTGTTTGCTGTTGTGCTGAACTAAATAAGACGTCATTTAAGAAAAAGTTGCTTGGTGGTTATTGTCTGACCAAGTGGTGGCAATTGATTGCATGCATGCGCTGTACCTAGGCAGCAATTGTACATTTTGTCATCCTGTCGCATTGCCGATGTAGAAACCAAGCATTGCTAAACCAGAGCAAGCGAGTTGTATTACGATAAAAAAAAGAGTTGTGTATTTTCTGTACAATAAAAAAAAAGGCGGATCTTATTAGAAAAGGTTAGATCTACATTGTCTATTTCTTCTTTTGCTCTGCTTCTGAACGAGCTGCAATCTTGTCATAAACCTCTTGCTTGTTTTCTCTTTGCTTCTCGGTCAGTCGAATTCGCCATCCCTTCATTTTGTTCATCGATGCTACTCGTTGCACATCCACTTGTTTGATATCGACCTTGCACCATTCCGGTTCGGCTGGCCATTGAAAAGGTTGGTCTAGCGTGACAACGGCTTTTTTGTAAGCCGAGTGAATTTTGCGGGGGCCGTTGGGTCCTCGCTTGTATTGAGCCGCGTAATTCATGGTACGGACTTCTTGGACATTGACACCGTAAATGTTGGTCAAATAAGAGTGAATGTCAAACTTGTTGCAATTCTGCGGAACACGGAAAGCGGCCTGGTTGGGCTGTAAGTTGGGCGAGCGGATCATTTGGAACACGATGTTAGGCAGGTACACCTTGTCTATATAGAAAGAAAAAGAAAACAAAAACACGGCCTATTGTTTAGCGCTTGTCGTTTCAATCTTCTTCTTCTTTTCCGTCGTAATTCTTTTCATTCTTTAGGTGACAACGAATAGAAAGGAAAGAAAAAACACACAAAGTTTTCTACGTACTCAAGCCCTGACGGAATGGTGTGGCCATGGTTGGGTTTAGGTTTTGTCTATCGAGCGAAAGGGCAGTTGAGAAAACAAAATGTTGTTACCCGAAAGGGTGAGCGTGACTTCGTAATTCATCCCATCCTGCCCCCCCCCATACAGCTCATTTTTTTTTTTCCAATCACCGTCGGCCTGTCATTGTGCATGAAGTAATCAATGCTTATTATGTGGAATATGACTTTTTCAGTTGAGCTATTGGATAAGAAGGGATTCAATAAAAGACCAATCTTAGATCCTTTAAGTTCAGATTTTTTGTTATGCGTGTTTTCTTTAAGCGGAGGGTTTTTTGTTCGTTTCCTTTTCTCAGGGTGGAACAGCCTAAATGCCCATTTCAACTCCGTTGCTGCTCTGACGCTTTTTCAGTCTTTTTCACCGTTCTTTTACTCACTCATTCATTCATTACTTTGCTCTTTTTCCTACTCTAAATGGAGGTAATTGCACCATGGCGTTGAGGGTCATTGACCACTGAAGTATTGTATTTTATATCTTTGGATAACACGAACAGGACCATAGCAATAGAATACAAGAGCTCGAAACGAAACTCGAACAAAATATACAACTAAGAGACAAGGCTATTGAGCTTCGTGGTATATTAGAGGACCGAAACGCTCAGCTTCAGTGTGACACCCAGATAAGAGAGACACAGCGCTATGTGGATTATTTTTCGGAAGAGCTGTCAAAGCTCCGTCGCAGGACAAACAGTCAACCGCTATCCTCCAGCAGGAATAGTTCGCTGGATACTTCACAACACAATGATCATGCTGGAAATACAGACGGTGGCGGTGCTGTTGGTGCGGAAGCTGGCAACATGTTTCAGTCTCCTACCGTAGCCTCTCCTGTTGCGTTATCATTTATTTCTAATCCGACTTCGACGCGATCCCAAGATACGTCTAGCCCTACAAGTCCACGTACAGACGACATGAAACCAGGTGGATCGTCAGAGAAGAAAATGTACACCAATTTGGGTAATCTATCTATCCCAATCTGTTCTCTTTTATTTTAGAGGGGGACCTGTTAGAAGTGGATAAGAACATACATGGCAGTTTATTTATCTTTATATTCTTATTCTTATCTAGACCTTCTGAAGGCGGAAACACCCATCAATCGCGCTAAAGTGTCTTTGAAATTGCATGAATTGGAATACAAAGTGGATGTAGAGAAAAAGGTCCAGGTTGGCATACGCAATCTGGCTCTTACTTTGGAGCGGAGTGGATCAAGCAAACGGAAGCAGGAAATACAGGAAATGCAGGCTGAGAGTGACGAAAAGATGGCGCTGCTCAATAGCGCAGTTCGAAAATACAAGACACTCTATATCGGCGAGGAAGAAGATGAGAATGAAGAAGGAACTGAGCAGGGAGAAGTGGAAGGTAAAACTTTTACTTTCGCGTCCTCTTGTCTCTTCTTCTTTTCTTGTTTGACTCACCTACGTAGATGTAAGACCGGTGCGACTACAGCCCGGTGTTCGTCGACCGGTGACGGGTAAACTACAGCTTAAGATTCTACAGGCACAAGAATTAGCCCATGCTCCCACGCGTATGTTCCGAGTGCCACAGACGGTGGCTATGGTGAAAATTGATGGCAATATTCAATACCGAACGCGTTCTTCTCGACATGACAAATGGTCTGATACGTTTGAGATGCACGTCGATAAAGCGACCGAAGTAGAACTTCTTATTTACGATCAATCCGGGGACCGAAAGTTACCCATTGGTTTGTTATGGCTGAAAATCTCGGATATTGCAGAAAGTCTACGCAAACAAAAGCTTGGACAGGAGAGACAACAGGCGAATTGGGTCTCCGCAGAGATTGCTCAGCAAGAAGAACAGCAGCAATCCTCAACGCCGCTATCGCCTGGGTTGCGTAAAGGACAACAACAACAACAACACCAGCAACAACCCAAATCGAACGGGAAATCTCGCAATGATGATTCTGCAGAAGGAATACAAGCGTGGTTTGACGTTGAGCCTGTTGGACGCATTCTGTTGAATGTTAATTTTGGTGCGTGCTATCTTCCATTCAAAAAGAGAGAGAGAGGATTAGTATGATTGAACCTATGTCTAGTGCGTGAGAATGTGAAACGACGACCTATGGACAAACTGGGTCGAGCGGATGCTGTACGTGAACGTAAGGGAGAGATCCATGAAATGAACGGCCATGAATTCGTTGTACGGCGTTTCTATCATATTATGCGTTGTGCTTTGTGTGGGGATTTCATGGTGAATCTCACTTTTCAATGTCAAGGTAAAGAAAAACCGGATCGCGACATGTTGGGTAACTTTACCCCCACAGATTGCGGTTTGGCGTGCCACAAAAAGTGTTATACTCGTGTTGTCACCCGATGCATTGGTAGAACTCCATCCTCCTTTGTAAGTTGTCTATTTCACTGATCGTGGAAGCTATTTTTGCAATGCTTTGCTGTTTTTGTTTCTCTTACCTTTTGTTTTTCGTCATATAGTCTCAGGATGGCGACGAGTTGAAACATCGTATCCCCCATCGATTTGAACCACTGACCATTATCGGGGCGAACTGGTGTTGTCATTGTGGTTTTATGTTGCCACTGGGTTTTCGAGGAGCGCAAAGATGCTCAGGTATCTAAACAAAACAAGAGAAGATGGTAGAGATAAGCGATGGCGTGCCATGAAGACTCACACCATGCTTCATTTTTCTGACAGAATGTGGTGTTACCTCTCATACCAAATGTGCCCATCTGGTGCCTCATTTTTGTGGTATGTCAATGGATAAGGCCAATATGATCCTGAGTGAGATGAAGGCCGCCAACCGACGCAAGACAATCCAGTTAGACAACTTACTCCATCAGTTACCGTTGGCTGACCAGCCGGAGGGGCAATTGTCTATCTCGTCTGGGCCTTCACCACAGGCTTCTCTTTCAACACCCATCTCCTCCCGAACGACGCCACCTACAAGTCGGCCCACTTCCCTTACACTGGAAACACACGGGTTCCAATCGATGGCAGCTGTCACTGAGACTTCCCATGAGGGACCAAGAAGGACATCCTTACTACATTCCACTGCACTGTTTAAAAAGGTGACTATCGTTAAGAAGAGGGAGAGGGAAAGGGCAGAGAAAAGGTAAAAAGAACACATGCTCATTTGATTTTGTACTTTTTGCCTGTAGAAAACCCTTGTTCAGGTCAACCGGAAGGTGGGCTTGGATGACTTTAATTTCTTGGCTGTCCTGGGTAAAGGCAATTTTGGCAAGGTTATGCTAGCTGAGGAGAAGTATACGAATAATCTATATGCTATCAAGGTTCTGAAGAAACGATTTGTTATCGATAATGATGAAATTGAAAGGTGAGTAATGCAGGTGTTTTCTTTTCATTTTGTCAATTGAACTTGTACGCTTCTTTAGCACACGGTCTGAGAAGCGCGTCTTTCTCACAGCCAACCGAGAACAGCATCCATTCTTGATCAATCTCCATTCCAGTTTTCAGACCGAAACACGAGTTTATTTTGTAATGGAATACGTGAGTGGTGGCGATTTGATGATGCACATTCAGCGTGAAACGTTCTCAGAGAAAAGAGCAAGGTAAGGGCTTGCCAATAGGACTTCTAGTGAACCGGCCATCTTTTCTGATTGTTTATCTTGCTTTCTTTTCCCTTGAATACTTAGGTTTTATGCATGTGAAGTTCTACTAGCGTTGGAATATTTCCACAAGCATGGTATAATTTACCGAGATCTGAAACTGGATAATATCATGTTATGTATGGATGGTCATATCAAGATAGCGGATTATGGCTTGTGCAAAGAAAACATGTGGTTCAATTGCACAACCAATACGTTTTGCGGTACGCCTGAATTCATGGCTCCGGAGATCTTGTTAGATCATCGTTATGGACGTGCCGTCGATTGGTGGGCATTTGGCGTGTTGCTGTATGAAATGTTACTTGGTCAGGTAAAGAAAAAAAGAAGAACTGAATTTTCCCTGAAGATCCGTGAATTCAACTTTACCACTTCCTTTGTTTTTCTTTTCGCTGTTAGTCACCTTTCCGTGGTGAAGACGAAGACGAAATCTTTGAAGCTGTATTAGAAGATGAAATATTATACCCTATCAATATGTCGAGGCATTCCGTGTCCATCTGCCAAAAGGTAAAAAAAAAAAGCCCAAAGGCCAGTTATGATCCTTGTTTCTTTTTATAACAATCATATTTATCTATCTCAGTTACTGGAGCGTACGCCTTCCAGACGTTTAGGTTCTGGCAAAGCTGATGGTCTAGAGGTGAGAGCCCATCCATTTTTTTCCGGTGTGAACTGGGAAGATATGCTGGCGAAGAAGGTGACGCCGCCTTTCCTACCTACTGTCAATAGCAGAGCCGACACGTCCAATTTTGATGAAGAATTCACGAGAGAAATCCCGATTCTGACACCCGTCAATGCTATGCTAACACAATTGGAACAACGGGAATTCGCAGGATTCTCCTATGTAGCTGACTGGGCCATGGGTGAACCGACCACTAGCCATTAACCGGGCGAGGATCACAATCACTTACCTTATTATTAACTAATGAAGATCATCTTTTCCTTATGAATGAGAGGATGGGAAAATTTACATCCTAATCATAAAACAGTAAAAGAAAATCTGCCATACTACCCAACTACATCGTCAAACCAAGCATTGAATTGTTGTCTTTTCATTATATAACTTATAAATCGATACAAACTCTTAAAAGACGGCAAGCAATAGGGATTTATTAAAGCCAAGCTCAGCTTGTCCAATGCACCAAGTGAATTTGCGCGGGATGCGGCTTTACCTTTTGGAAATATAGTACGTTCAGTTCCTAAGATAAAAAGAGAAAGTAGTCATTTCCTCCTCTTCTTTCTCGGACGCTTTCGACTCTCACTTGTGATAAAGTCAAGATAATTATGTTTCTCACGAGCATCGCCACCTGCGACTGATACGAGTGTATGAAATATAAAAGCAACGATTTTGATAAGATAGGACACTCAGGATCCGTTTCCTTCTATAAAGTTGCATCTTTCTATCTTCTGTCTTATGTAATATTAGCGGTTTATTTCTCGATCTGATTGTGCATGTGTATTTGTCAAACATGTTCTTGAGGTATTGAGCGAAGAAGCAGAATCTGTGTTAAAAAGAAAGACCTCATCATCGTCATTCGAAATCTAGATTCAAGTGCATAATCTAGCAAATCACGTTATTATTGTAATAGAAGAATTTAACGTAGCGAAATTATTTTGTTTTATTGTGGTGATGCAACATAAGCCAAATTTAGGGCGAAAGCAAAGCAAAGCAAAGTAATTGAATTTATAGATGAAGAATAGATGGAGTTTGAATAGCTAGATAAAGAAAGAGAGCAAGGCTTGGATGTTGCAAAAGGATGTTCCTTAGCAAGATTAAGACAACAAGTCGGATAGGACGGAGGAAAGAAAGGCTAGAAAGTTTGCAGGAGAATATTGGAGGTACTGTTCACCAGCTTAGTAAGGACTTGACGATGGATTCCCAGTTCTGCTTCCATCTGAGGCACTTCGTTTTGGATAAATTGCCGTGTAGCTTCTTTCCATTCGGGGCGTCTCATTCTGCCTTGCTGTAACCAGTTCTCTAAGCGGACTGGGCGCGTACCGACAGCATTGTGATCAATCACAAACTTTCGAGCTTGATTATCGTAGATTCTTTTTTTGGCCTGGCTGAAAATATCCATGAAACGATTTCCACCTAATTGCTGACGCAAAAACTCGGAAAACGACGTTCTCTGGTTCTTTTCAGAAGGATCGGAAGAGGCACCCTGGACTTGATCGGCAGGGGGGGAAGGTGGCGGGGGGGGATGGAAAGAATAGCGTTCGTGTCGAGTGGGTGAGGACTGATCGAGTAATCGGATGATGGTTGGTTCATCCAACGTAAACTGCTCAGGATCCGTACGAAGAATTTCTGAACCCAAACTTTTATCAGCTTCGGCGACAAGTCTGTCTGCGGCGATGCCCACCAAGAGAGCAACCGATTTGCGTGCAATTTCTGGCCATAACGAACGAGGAGGTCGTTCAGGCGTTTCAGGATCTTCCGATACCGGTTGAAGATTCCCACTTGCCAATCGAGCTTTCACCCAACCTGTGAGTGCAACGCGTTTCCCATGGTCACTGTCCACCATACGTCGTGGGCCTCGGAAATAACCCCAATCTGACCAGTCCGACTCTTCCGAATCGTACCAATCATCATAATCATCATATTCTACCTCGATATAACGGGCAGATGCATAGTTTGTGCAACGGAAGTACCAATCCATCTCCATCATGATGGTCACAATTTCTTCCAAGTTGCCTTTTCCTTGATTGATGTATTGTGAACACAAGGATGAATCGGCCCGGAGATTCAAACCAACTGCATTAAGAGCGCTGGTGATGCGTTGTCGTCTCTCTTCCGTTCGCGCATTCAGCTCACGTTTTTCTGCAATCTTGGTTATGATACTTTCTGGAGTTCCGGACTCATACAAGACATAGCTGTCACATGCCCATTGATCTTCTGCTTCATTCATACCAGCTGCAGCTAATTTCTCACGCAGCAATCGTCGTCGTTCATCGCGTCTTCTCTGTAGCTCACGCTGTTTCCGGATTTCTTCGACAATCGAATCGGGACTACCAGCGTTGGAGCGGATATAGTTATTGCAAAGCACTTGAGACTCGCTCATCTCCATGCCATGTTCTTGCAGTTTTGCTACCAATTTTTCACGCCGAATCTCCTGATTTCTTTCTCTTGACTCCATCGTCTTCCGACTGCGTGTGCTGGATGCTTCCAAAGCCTCCTTCACACCAACATCACCACCATGAACACGGCGAGAAAGTACAATAAGATCATCCATATCGTAAAGGCGCATTGGCGCTGCAGAGCGGTAGTATGGATTGCGATGCAAAGTGCATGGAATCTCACTGAGTTGCCCCTCTGTCAATTTGAATTCCGCCATAGCAGCAGACTTTGTGACACGTTCACGCCTTCGTCTGCGACCCGGAGTTTGCGTCTGTGCTTGTGGTTGAGCCTGTTGACTATTTTCGGCATCCGCGTTGCCATTATCGGCCTCAGTTGTCGTGGCTGTTGTCGTTGTTATATCGCTGCTATTGCTGCTGCTATTGTTGTTGTCACTGTTAGACGACTCTCCATTGTTGTTTTCAGTTTCTTCTGATGGCAATGGCTCAGGATGGATGTCATAGTAGTCACGGCGGCAGGGTAAGCACATCCGGATTTGTCTTTGCTCCGACTCGATCATGACTGGCAGTGCGGCAGAAGATCCTGATAGACGACATTTCCTGTAGCACTGTTCACAAATGCAAGAATGGAATCCTGCGGCAAGTGCAAAGTAATTCCTGTACTTTCTTTTCGGTACACCTAGGTTGCCTTTCTCACATATTGTTTTCCACAAGGATAGGTTAATGACCATGTTGTTCAGATTACGACACACTAACGCCAGAATGGCCAACTGTGAAGGCCGTAGATAGGAAAAAATCATTCTCCATACTTCTGTTGGTAGATATACATCTGATGTCCTTATAATTGAGTATGTATTTTGTTTCTTTTCAGCGACAAATGATTTCTTTTTACTCATATTTGTTGTCGTCTTTTTTGTAGTTGTTGTTTTCTGGCGTTTTGCTGGTGGACGGGACGTCTTCTGATTTGTTGGGGTTTGTTCGACTGTGTCCACGTCCATTTTATCTTCTTTGCCATTTTTTTTAGCTTCTTCTACCTCAAGGGCTCTCTTTTGTCGACGCGTCAACACCATGTTGCTCAAGTCAAACTAGAGTGTCGAAAGAGATATGGAAAGAGAAGAGATAGAATGGGTTCATTTTCCCTTCATCCATGCTTCTTTTAAAAACCGAAACTCCGAAATGGGAATTCTGAGTACGGCAAAAATGGGAATCGCATGAAGTTGGGTCATTTATCCGACAAGAACGAAACAGGTCTTCCACACATGCTGATCAATTATGCCAAAACAACAACATTTTTTCCCTTCACAAGCAAACAGTATTTCTTCCATGTTCCTTTCTTGGATCTATCAACGACGCACATAGAACAGATTGAAATGCAGCTAAACAATCAAATAGCCACCTAACATGCATAAGTATGATTTTTGCTAGTAAAAATGTCTCATTTCAAGCCCGCAATCATAACTTATCTTCGCTTTCTTTGTTACCCTGACAAAATAGCTATAAGAAAATAGCATACTTTTTTATTCTTTTCTCGCACTTAGATCATCCTATCATAAGTGGGAGTTCTCTAATGTGGAAATCGTAATAAATTCCTCTCTGTTTCTTTAGCGATAAGGATGCTCAGCTTGCAGGTTTCTATGCGGTTTTTTAAGTATATAAACTAAACCCACTGGACCTTATTGTTTCTCTGTTTGAGCCTACCTCGCGATTTCAACCTCCCACTTGTCACCATTGGCCAATAACTTCTCCTTGTTGTAAAGCAATTCTTCGTGCGTCTCGGTAATGTACTCATAATTAGGTCCTTCAACGATAGCATCAACTACAGAATAGCCAATCATCAGCTTATCGTTTCAAACCATCATACTGTTCGCTTAGCTTACCAGGACAAGCTTCCTGACAGAAACCACAGTAGCTAATGTTTTTTCATGATCAATATTCCTGAAATTCCCGTCATCATTTCTTTTTCTCTCGCTTACATGCACTTGGTCATATCGATATCGTAACGAGTGGTACGACGGGATCCATCCTCACGAGGTTCAGCTTCAATGGTGATAGCCTGGGCTGGACAGATAGCTTCGCACAACTTACAGGCAATGCAACGTTCTTCACCTGCAAGTTTTTTTTTTTCAAAATGCAAAGTAAAGGAAAATAGAAGATTCAGTTGTTTGAATCATCTTTTGACGCCCATGAACCTACCGGTGGCATAACGGCGTAGGGCGTGCTCACCACGGAAACGGGTGGACAAAGGACCTTTCTCGAAGGGATAGAGAATAGTGTAGGGAGGACGGAAGAATTGTTCCAAAACAACCCACATGCCTCTCATCAATTCGGTGAGAAGAAGATGTTGAGCAGCAATGTCGAGGGCACCCACGGGCTTGCCGGGCGAAAGGTGAGATCGGTCATTGGTTGGTGCTGCATGTCTAGCAAGAGGAGAGGTGCTGAAGCGGGAAACCTGGCTTCCCAAAGGAGCAGCCACAAAACGTTGTGCCACCGAAGGAGCTGTAGAATGGGGGGAACAATGAGTTGGTCTGTTGAAAAACGGGTTCTTTATCTTTGGGTGTTGTTGTTTCTTCTTACCAGACAAAAACGCGCGGCGAGAAGCAACAGTACCGAGGTTCAACAAAGGCCTCGTTAGTTTAAGCGAGTTCATGCTTTAAAAGAGAAGAAAAAAAAAGAGTGGGGGGAAAAGGTTGTACGTATCAAAGCGAACGCCGAGGGCTTGTTGCAAGGGCGAGTATTCGTTCGTCCATGATGTTTTTGTCTAATAGTGAATTTTGACGTCACAAAAATTTTCGCTGCTTGAAATGGTAACATCTTTTACCATACGCCGCTATCATCAGAACTTTATTCCCACCGCATAACGATGGTATCTTAATGGTATCCGTACTCCTTTCCAACCACAAAAATATTTTCAACTGCGAGTTTTTGCCACTTGTAGTCTGTTTCTAAAGGCATTCTTACATGGAGTATTTTGGTTTTACTTTGTATTGATATGTCGTCCTCCTTCCCTGTAGTTGTTTCTGCAGTGCTGGTTTAAAAGCTTTTTGCTCCTGTTCAATTCCTGTTTTAAACTATGTAGGTATAAATTATCTGGAGTTTCGATTATCTCTAAACTACTCAATGGGCCGGGATAATTGAATGGATGAAGACCCCAAATAAAGACTATAATGCAATCAACCAGATAGTACAATAACTGCTTTTTGTGGGCTTATCAATGATATAATACTTAAGTTCTTTGATACAACTGGAATTATGATAAAGAAATGTCACAAACTTGTTCGTGGACTTTGACAGGTACATTAACCAATCCCTGATATGATTGGCCGAAATTCTGAAGACAGGGAGGACTGTTGATTTTATGGCTTCAAAACAGTCAATTTGTTTGAAGCTTTCTTTTCCACGCAGGGATAGGCTGTCATTGACCTTATGCTGTCATTAACTCGGTCGTTGAAGAACCTCTCAGTGCTATCCGCTCCAAAAGTTGGCTGTGGTAAGCAGAGATACATTGGGTTTCACATCGTTTTCTAGCATGTCTCATTCTTGTTTTATTTTTTCCTAGTGGCAGCTTGTGCCGCGCGACACTATGCAACTGTGGAGAAAAGCAAACCATTGCGACATGAGAAACTTACAAAAGAGAGTTTACCTGACATGACGAAGCTTGATTCCGTTTTGGATTTTCCCGATGAAAAGCAGCAAACACTTGAACAATCGAAAACATTTCCGTTCAATCGTCCAGTTGACATGGCCCTCAACACCGTCACAGATATCATTGATACGCCCCTTTCTGCATCGGAACAAGCAAACCTTGTCAAGAAAGCTCTGGTGGTGAAGCGTGTTGTGAACATGAACGGCAAAGGAAAGCAGCCATCGATGTACGCCCTGGTCGTGGTTGGCAATCAGAATGGTCTTGCTGGCTATGGCGAGGGTAAAGATGAAGAAGCCAGCAGAGCCGTGCGCAAAGCAACCAACCGAGCGATAAAAAATCTGCGCTATTTCCACAGATATGATGACCGTACCATTGCCATGGATATTCATCACAAATTCCACTCTACCACCTTAGACCTGCGAAGCAGACCTCCAGGTAAAAAGAAGAAAACAAGAAACGCAATCTTTGTTTCTTTTTGATTCTGGGAAGAAAAAAAAATAACCAATATCTTTTTTTTTTCTGAACCGTGTAGGTTTTGGATGTCGTGCTAACCGTTATATTCACGAAATCTGTGGATGCATCGGTATTCACGATTTAAGCGGAAAAGTTAGAGGATCTACTACCCCTATGAATGTGATCAAGGCAACCTTTGAAGCTCTCTCCAATCAAAAGTTACCGGAAGATATTGCAAGAATGCGAGGAAAAAAATTGGTGGATGTGCAGAACGTATACTATGGTGGCCGATAGATGATAAATCCGAAAGAAAGAACAGTATCTTAGATTTAACTTGTAAAATACAGTAGAAAAACTACTCCCATCGAAAAGTGAACGACATTTGCAGCTTCGGTAATCTACAGTAAGCGTGTAGTAGTTAGGTCAACCTTTCAGATGCTGAAAAAGATCAACATGCGACTGATTACCGTTTGGATGATTTAGCTGGATGAACCGAGGAAACAACATCAGTGCTCAACTATGTATCGTTGTTGCGCGGCTGTTGACTGATTGATGTGTGTCATTATATTAATGCATATTCCATCTCTTTCCGGCCAACACCGATAATTGCGTCGGGTGCTGGACTATTCATTCCTCTTATTGTCATCCTTTTTATGCGCTCTCTTCTTCCTGCTTTGCTGTGATTCGATGCTTTCAGCTGGCTGGTGCATGTCTGGTTCATAACTTCATCAATCTAACGTACTGCTTGTCAAATGATATACATCCCTTCAAAGAGCACATTTACGGGCGGAATAAAGCATTCCAACACCATTAGTTTTCGGCTAGCTTAGGTATATAGCACCATAGCCATATATTTATTATTTGGTCATGAACTCACTAATAGTATAAGTTAAAGCTAATTGCTGCGGACAATAACATTTTCCCATCTATCTATCGTATTCCAAAGCATAACAACCCCAAATACGGTTAAACTATGATAAGATCATCTATATCAAAGACACTATGTCAAATAGTTCCCCGTCAAAAGCTATTTGGAGACGTAAGAATGTAAATAAGCCAGTATAGCTTGTGGGCAACGATTTCAGATAAGCAAAAAAGAAGACAGAATGAATGTTTGAGGTCCAGGTACCTGCATCATATAACGTAGCTTCTAGACCTTGACCTTAACATCATATAAAAAGTACAGAGCGAAGGACAAAGTTAGCATAGGAATGGTTACTTCCATTGGCAATAGAATATGGAAGAAACAGATATAAATGGACAGTGTTCACTGAACATACATGTCTGCAGGAACAAATCAATAGTCCTCCATATAAAGATCCTATTATTAGCAATTTTCCACGTCTATCAAAATTGATAATGGTCAATTACACAATATATACAACTACTCACTACACTTTGCAAAGCACGTGGCCCTTCTCCCATACTCCTGAAGTTCCTAAACAATGCCTATGTAATTATTCTTCTTGATATTTTCCTATCCACTCATTGCAGCTCACCTATCTTGACCCATTCGCCTACCAAGATTGTTACCGAGGACAACTCGAAGCTTTAAGCCTTGGTGGAAAGCATCCGACAATATCTAAGATGAATCTACTCTACTAATTCATTATTAGACGTATTCTTTGCTCCCAACTAAAGACTTCTATTTAATGATTGAAGTGTACGACGGTCGGACCAGCTTGCACGAAATTGGTTGAAATACTCGCAAAATGGGTTTACGCGCAAAAGTCTGTCGAAAATGTAGTATACTAATAGGGATACGCTTACGACGTCGCGCTACTTGGAACTTCGGAAGAAATGCATAGACTACTTGAGCTCTGCGAGAACCACAGTAAACAATTGGGCTATTTGGAATCCGGCAAAGTGCGTAGTAATACAGCCTTTTCGATCTGCTCTTATTTATCACCTGTATGACACACCAATACCGGCTGCCTCCTCGTTCACATACCTTGGGGTTCCAATTAACAACCGTGGCCGATTAGATGCTAAACAATTGATCGCGCGAAATTCATCATCAGCAATCACGAGCATGCGCATCCTCAACCACATCGGCCTCAACCCCTCTGGGCTTTCACACCTCTTAGCCAGCAGGCTGTATGCCCAATTCATCCGGTCCAAGTTGGAATATGGTTTAGCAATTGTCTCGTTCATCAAACTCAGCTCAAGGAACTCGAAAGTACTCAGAACACTTGTATCCGTATGATCTATGGTGCCCATCCCCACTTCGAAACCAAAGTGATGCGACACATGGCCAAGCTACCTAGCATGCAACAACGAACAGCCATCTTACAAGCTAAATTTCTACGTCGTACCCGACATCTTCCGGAGGACGCCTTACTCACCACACTTCTGCCCCTACTTCTCTCATCTTCGACCTCCCACTGGAACAAACTCTGCCGCACACCCGTCTGGCAAAGCATCCCGGTACCACAAGAAGAAGCCTCGGCCAAGGTTTTCCGAGCGACAATCAGACAATACCTGCGCGACGCACACATGACGATAATATCAGCCCCCACTGGCGCACAGACCCTAGCAGCATGCCGACCCACGCTTTGCATAGACCCAATTTTGTGGTTACCCATGACAAGACGAGACCGCAGCAGGTGCATCTGCTGGCGACTAGCATGGTTCCCCGGTGGCAAGAAAAAGGCCTGCACTACCTGTGGCTATGTCAACCTCACCAAGAAACACGCCATTGACTGTCTCCGTATGCATGACCGCCTAGGCATTACCCGCCAACAGACTGATGATCCAATGTCCTTCTGCCTCAACCTCCTTCCGCATTCGATCCCCAGATCCACCCGCCGTCGCCAACGGATCCGCACAATACGGCCTGTCGTGTGCAAAATTCTTGCCGAACTTGATGCCCACCAGCATCCGGGATCAGATCTACGACAATACCATGACCCAGATCCGGGAAGGGCCTTACTGGAATGGCTCGATGCTCTCCCTCCTCAACCAGGCTAGGCACATCAAAGTTAACTCCCTCTTCTTCCCTCTCTTTCCCTTTGTCGTTTCCTTTCTATTTCACTACATGTTTTCTTTATTCCTTTAATTCCTTTTGCCTCACACCTTCGACCTTTTCCCTGCCTCATCCGCAGGGTTTTTTTTCCCCCTTTTTTTTTTTTTTTAGCGGTCTCGAGCAAATATGTCTGTCACAGAAGCTGTGTTCAAATAGAGACGTTAAATAAAACCAACAAGTTTAAACGTATACTAATAGGGAGAAGTTTGACTGTTGGTCGGGCCACGAGGCTGTATTTAAGCCCCGCGTATCGTTAAAGTTGGTTTCTAAGGCGATTCAGCTTCCAGGCACTGTCAACTGTTGACACATACAATCATGGATTACTTTCAACGTCGCGATTCCAATGAATACCAACCTTCTGCAATTATTTCTGCGTACAGAGCGGAATATCCAGGAAAAAGCGATACCGTTTTGTTGGACTATATAAAAAAGGATTTGATCAGGTTAAGACGACAGTGTGCTGCTAAGGTCGATTGCGCTGAAAAGTATTTAAAAAATTGGAAGAGATTCAAGGTAAACTCTTGACACATGTACATGAAAAAGAGCATGATGGCTAAGGGCAATGGTGTTCAGGATGAATTGTACGCGTCGGAGACTGTTACTGCGCCCATTGAAAGTGAGCAGCGGCCTTTCAAATCGACCACTGGCGGGAGTGAACAACCCCCCGTCGTATTCAATCAGGTACTGTAGCCGATAAAAAATACTTAAAAACATTTTCAAATATAATAACTGATTCGTATTTTAGAACGCAAAAATGATAGCGTATGCATGAGTCTAAATTTCGATTCTGGGTTTGCTTGTCTAAGTTTTCATTTCTTTAGAAACACAATGAGCGGCAACATAAATATTGGCGGAGATAGCACAAACACCAGTTCCAGCATCAGCACAAGCGATGACGCGAGCACAAGCACGAGCACCAGCTCCACCAGTGGCTATGACAAGCCAGGCGCTAAACGAGAGGCATCAGATACAGGTACTGTCTATTACTAGAAAAGTCTATTATTGAGTGAACGTGCTTGAGCTCACCCCCATAATTAAAGCCCCTGACACTTCGAGAGCTCCGAAGCGAGTGGCGACAGGAAACAGTAAAGAGTGAGTTCAAAAAATATGACACGTCTCCAGATGGGTTTTAATAAGCATGAATACTAGCAATTCTCTTGATAACAGTAGCCTGCAATCCGCAGATAACAGTGAGGTACTACCGGAAAATGCTATTATTATCGACCCTCTTTATCCTTACAACTTGTACCATATTCTATCCTGGTTTACCTTCTTTTAAATAGGCCGGATCACCTGCGGCAATTTACGCTGACTTTATCGCCCGGACAAGCTTTGAAAACTCTCACTATTACAGGTATGGGTGTGTAATAAGTGTGAGTAGAATCTGCGGCGAAGTTTGACATATTGTTAGATTGGAAGCAGTCGGAATCATCCAATGCGGTTACAATCTTGTAAAGCAAGTTGATATACCGCAATATATATACGACATCATCAACTATGAGGCTCCGCTGGTGAAAACAAATTGGATGCTATGGAGACAGTACGTTTCCATGACGTTAGGTAGCGATAGCTACGTAAGTTCAGAATTAAGGTACATACTTATTTACAAGTATCGTTAATTCTTTTCCTATTGCATAGGGCACCGAACTTTGCACGTCGTCGATCTTTAGCACAAACGAGTTGCCTGAAAACTACGACGAAAAGACCTTCTTCCTAATATCGCGTATTTTTCAAGCATTGTAAGTTCTTCTCTAATCTGGTTCTATTCGAGCGAGCCGCAATTAATTGTTCCGTCTCTTGATAGTTCCGATCATATCCATCATAAGGATCGGTCATGTGATCTTAAAGAGTCTGAAACGGCATATTGCTATTATGCATTGTGGCCGTTCATCCGACTAGCAGCAACGAACGTTCCCGGGCTGGCCTATGATTTTCGTGTCGGAGAAACGCCGCTTCAAGCATTGGAGAGCATAAGGTACAATGCAGACGGCATGGTATTCGTGAGAAGCTCTGGAATCGAGGTCCTGCTCTTGGAAGCCTCCGGACCATTCGGTACTCGTGACAAAGGACGCCACGTTTTTGATCATGTGAAAGGAGCATTTGGTTGTTACACCATGCTCGCAAAAATTCTCAGTAGTTATCAAGATGCTGAGCCATCGTTGGCTGACGAAATACGAGTGTTCTTCCTTCATAGCAGTGCCAAAGGTAAACAAGCCTATTGATCGCTTCGTATCAGCGATGATAATCGACATCCGTTGTTTTAGATGATTATATTAGGCTTTGGATTATGCGCCCTGTTCTACAAGGCCAGTTCATATCTTTTGAACGGCATAGTAAAGTCAAAATCAACAAAGATCGTCATAACCAACGAGCAGTTCTGGACGTCGTGGAGTTCTTTCTCAACTTGCAGGTACTGTACTCAGGTTGTACGGCCGTAGAGAAACTTACTGATATTCATAATAGCAACTGTTACAGCGATGCATGAATGCAATTGAAGCCCTCAAAAAATCTCATGAGAGTTACATTTACGAAGAAAAACGTGATAGAAAGCCGCTGATCGATTTATTGAAGCCAAAGCCGTTGAAACCGAGCAAGACAGAGCATTACAAAGACATTGTCGATCTTGACCCCGTTTCTTTTCTGTTCTAAGCACATCCTCCATCTTACAAATGACACAAATGGTAAACATGCATTAGAATAACATTCATCGCAGCCAAGAAATCGAAACAATGCTTCTCGTTCTTGAATCGTTCATTAATATAACTTTGGGGATAACCCGATATTCTTTTTCCTTTTTTGCTGTATTAATTTTTACAAATTGTAAATTTTTTTTTTTTTTGTCGATTCGATCGGTTTGAACTGAGCTCTAACCAATCTGAGTCTCGCACAGGTTACATACAACCTCTGTATTTCTTATGCATTATTCCAATTTTTTTTCTTTTACAAAGATGATAACTACAGCATTACTTAAGCAGCTACAATGTTTGTTTTTCCAATTTGAAGCGCAATCTACCGCATGAACCTGGATGTGCGTTGATTTGCGGCTAGCACTGCTGGTTACGGACGGCACCTCGATAATGTACCGACACAGGATGGGTGTGATGAGCTCCAGGACGCCATCAAACATGAAGACTCAAGCGACATTAACCGGTGTCTTGTTGCTCCTACTTTTCTTGCAGTCGACGTTCAGTCCAGCTGACAACGACAGCATATGATGACTATGGTGAATTGCGGAAATACGGCATACAAGTTATGCCCCTCGCGTACTATAACAGCATCCAGCTGTTCTGGTATTCCCCGAATTCCTCCACTTCTTGCTCTTCTGTATCTCGATTACATACATATGATCCCGTTTCATAGACATCAATGGTCGCTTTAGGCACTATTGCACCATAACTGGCGATGGGGAAAATGATGCTCTGAATAGTATATATTTTCAACCCTGCAAATTGCAGCGTCTCAGTATGTCAACCAAACAGCTTCGTCTAAACTCCGTGTCGAAAGAAAGTAGAATAAAATTGGGGTATCTTCCTCATGAGATATACCTAGATTATCATTCTGACTTAGAATAGTTAGTGTCGTCGACGCTGTCTCCTATAAATAAACCTACCCATAAACTCTGTTACTCTGATAGGATTAAAGCACAGTAGACGTAATTACCGTATCCGTTAGTAAGGAAAAAAGTCGAGAAACCACCACATATCAGGGAACTACATATGTAGTTTTTCCTATCAATAAGTTGCCAAGCCATCGAATGGCTCCGCCGATAAAAGATGGAAAAACTGAATTCACCGCGTCGAGTAAAGGTTTCGCAAAATAGTCCTGCAAGAATAAACCGGCCGCAAACAGTGAAACAAAGGAGTATACGTGTCCTCGTTGCTTTCCACATTCGTAGTACAGGTAGATACATGATGCCAACATCAAGGCCACTCTCAAACGTCGTATAGCGCATGTTGTGCTTTGTGTGTCTTTAACAATGGTAGTTTTTACATGCCGTCAATAGAATGCAAAATGGATGAAAATAGCAGCAATAGAACTTTTTAAGAAAAACAATATCAGTTAGCACACAAAAATTTAGTTTATCATCTCAAGTTCTCAAAACGTTCATAGCTTGCAACATACAGACATTTTGGCATTGTGTTTCGAATATCGCCAGCGCATAAGAACCATCGATGCCTAAAAGGCTGTCCAAGAGACAGATCCGCCTAATCCAAGAGACGAGGTGGCACCCTTTTAAACCCTTGGCAGCAAGAGCAACGCTGTATAGTACATTAACGCGGTGACGACCAGGAAGCTGTCCAAGAGACAGATCTACCTCGTCCAAGAGACAAGGAAGTACCTTCCTTTATGGTTGCCATGTCATAGCAGGATGGTTACTGCCCAGGGCGGCCTTTCGAGGTTTTCCTGCGTCGGGTTAGAATACCCTTAATTCAAGAATGTAATCAGTAACGTTTTCTTGTAGGTTCTTTAGCCAGAAAAAACTTTTGCATGGATTCTACCCAACGTAAAAAAACCATCGATGCCTAAAAGGCTGTCCAAGAGACAGATCCGCCTAATCCAAGAGACGAGGTGGCACCCTTTTAAACCCTTGGCAGCAAGAGCAACGCTGTATAGTACATTAACGCGGTGACGACCAGGAAGCTGTCCAAGAGACAGATCTACCTCGTCCAAGAGACAAGGAAGTACCTTCCTTTATGGTTGCCATGTCATAGCAGGATGGTTACTGCCCAGGGCGGCCTTTCGAGGTTTTCCTGCGCCGGGTTAGAATACCCTTACTTTAAGAATGTAATCAATAGCGTTTTCTCGTAGATTGCTTAATGGAAAATAGCAATGGCTTGCATGAATCTTCTGCTCGATGCATGTGACAGCGAATATATAAAAAAAGACTATCGATTAACATTGTACCGATTACGGACAGCTTTTCGCATATTTACCGTCTGACTAAAATGTGCTTTGCAAGAGGCAGGATGTTAAACAGGTCCTCAGTTTTGTTACGGGCCTACAATTGCGCCAATTTATTTGCCAGTCTTGGTTTTTTTGTGTGTACTGATTTTCGCACGTAACTTTTCGCTGACCAATAGAACAAGTTTACGTTGGCTGGGATCAATTTTGCACTGCCAAGTGGCACTTTTGGTGGGCTTAGTATGTTTAGGGTCAGAAGAGCCATGAAATGCTCGTATAGTGCGAGGACAAGCCAATAATAATTGCATATTAGTGTAATTTAGGATCAGTTCAGCCAATAAACAGATTGTATAGTGCAGCCAATCGAACTCTCAGGATAAAGCCTGAACCTTGAATTGACTTTTAACTAGGGTCAGGGTGTTGATCTCTTATATTTACTTCTTTTTATTATCTAACTTTGCTGTGCATATAAAAAAATGAATAGAATAGGAAGACCTTCTGGGCAAAAAACAGCCTAAATCACCGTGCAGGGCGTCCTCGCAAGAGACAAGAGGCAAATATGGATATTCGAAGGATGATTTCATTGTCGGAATCTAGCAGAGTCAACGATAAATCACATCTCAGCCTCTTTGCAAGATACTACGATATTTGCAGTTGATGTTGGATCTGCTGAGATAAGAGCTACTCTATGACTTCATCTAAGACCTAAATATGTTATACAGAGACGCAGTTTGCATGATTTGCTGCGGGAAATTGAACAAGATACAAATGATGAAGATGTGGGTGACAACAATAATTCCCTTGAAGCTGTTGCTGTTGTGGGCGATCAAAGTGATACTGATACCGAGAATATTGCTGACGACGACGAAACCGACACAGAAGCTCCAGATGGAGTGCTTCGTCGATATTTTTCGGATGTCTTAAGTCGCTTGATTTTAGGATGGTTATCCATCCGAGTACAGACGATGCACTTTTTGGATACGCTCAAAATCAGAGTTCTTAGCTCTCCGAAGCAATATGCGTGATGCAACTGCGATGTAAAACCCGAAAATATTTCTTTGGTTTCCTCATCATTTAGTGGCAGAACAATTAAAATGCAAACAATGCGGGAATCTCTTTAATATCAAAGAGTACACTAGAAATCCTTATGCAAGACGCGTTGTTGACCTTGACAGGTAAATTACGTTAGATAGAGCATATTTGACTTGATACTAACTGGACTTTGTGTATAGGTGCTTTATATCATTTCCATGCGATACATATGCAGCAATAAATTGTATGATAGTACACTAAATGCCCACGATGAGCAGATAATGGAACAGCTCCTAAGGCATCTGGCATCGTCGTTTCCGGCATATCTAACACATCGATGTGCCATTTCTAAATCCGTTGGCGATCTATTGCGATCATGCATGCAGAATGGCATGGGGTATCGAACGCTTTAACCATATGCTGCAAGCACTACATATGAAGAGTTTTTTATCATATTTTAACCTTACATATTGACCATTTTTTTTGACCAACAGAGAGAGCTGGACGAAGTATATGTCAATGAAAACAAGGAGCAGTTATCCCTCGGCACAATCATTCAACGGCGGGCTGTTGAATTGTATCAACGTTTCGAACAAGGCTCGAAGTTGTGTGTCTCAGAAAGGAAGATCATGAGGTAACAGCAATTTGTCAATCTGTTTGAAATCGTTGCTGATTGATTTCCTCGTCCTTGTTGCAGAAAAAAAAAGATGCAGTTCTGGGCTCCATTCATCCTGGATTTGGTTGATATGACCACCGAGGGGCAAGCATCGTTGTTTGCTGATAATTGGTTGGACGATGTTGCAGCATCCATGGTGCAAAAATACAAAGTGTCTCGCCATAATCTGCCAGAGAAGCTGAAGCAAACTTAGGCGATTGTTTTTAAGGTATAGTACCGTGGTTTGATCTTATTGTGTTAAGGGTGCTTTGCGCATTT
Organism: Apophysomyces trapeziformis B9324; assembly: GCA_000696975.1. Taxonomy (NCBI): domain Eukaryota; kingdom Fungi; phylum Mucoromycota; class Mucoromycetes; order Mucorales; family Mucoraceae; genus Apophysomyces; species Apophysomyces trapeziformis. The sequence goes on along the minus strand of JNDP01001171.1, from coordinate 24,545 downwards.
TGATTTATATCAGCTGGCAATCCAAGAAAACAGCCTCTCAGATGCGCGCAAATATCCAGCAATGATCAAGAGTTCCTCTTCGATGTCATCGTGCCAGAAATTTTTGCGTGTACCGCAAATTACGTAAGACTGTGGTGATAATATACGAATCGAAAATTGACAAATGCAATCGATTTTAATACATTAAGGTTTGACGTAATCAAATATCAAAGTGTTTCTTGATGACAGCCTCAGTTCACGGGTGACTGAAAACGATTACCTGATCAAGATATGGGGACCTTTGCTGCCTCTTTGTTTCGATATTTATCCCAGTAATAGTAAGAAGGCAAAACGAAACCTTCAAAGTGACCTTTTTCACACTTTTGCAGGTTCTTTAACTCTTTTTGATAAAGTGTCTTCCTACAAAAACCTGTGGCGCCTAACCTTGCTCTTTGCCATTGCGCAGAAATTGTTCTATTGGGCTAAGCTCAGGAGAGTAAGTGGGAAGATACACACATTTATATCCTCGATACTCAATATATCTCTTTATTTTCGTGCGTGTGAATGGGTGCATTATCCATGGCTACATAATGACGTTTCATGTGCGGATACCTGTCCATTTCATCCAGAGTCAATTTTAAGAAACTGATGTAGTGACCTGTTACAGTTTATGAGCTAATATAGCCCTCATCAGCCTTTCTCTTCTTGACAGGTCTTGGATTTTTTACGCCTACTTTAGTCAGACCTGCGGCACAGATAGCGCTTAATATTGACGTTGTTTTTACTCTCGTAGTAATCCTGGTAACAATAGCACGAGTAGCTTTTTTTGACCAAGCTCTTGAGTGTTTCATATGTTTGTCAAAAGCAGACTCGTCAAGAAACACGCAATTCCCCAGGAAGCTCATGTCTGTATAATAAGTATAGTTTCTTTGGGTTTATACAATCAATGGGTACACAGACATCAAAGAATCAATATAAATATGTGTTTGCTTCCAAAAAGCAGCTCGTACAACACATTTGCGCATTTTCTTTTCGGACACTCTGCCAATAGCAATTCCTTTCCATGAAACTAGAGCTACAAGAAGCACAGTGGCCACAAGATACTTTTGATTTTGCTGCTCAACAATCCGATAACAGTACTGATTCGAATGATTCCAAATGGTACCAAGTAGCTTGAAAAATAGAATGGCAGTGGTATAAGCAGGTTTTTTGGATCAATGACGCATAATGCATTTTCAAGTATGCTAACAGCAACAGCAAGGAGACGAAGGGGGTTTCCTTGATGATAGTTTGAATACTAGTGTTCTCAAATTTTAAAGCATGAAGAATCAAATGCCCGTTATTTTGTCAAAATATCGATGTCTCTATGATGGTTTCAGAGATTTTGTTACGGCATCAGTTGAATCGGTTATAAAAGGTCGTCTATATCTAGAAAGACATGTTAACCACAAACCATAGCATCGAACAATAAGATAGGCTGCAGCGAGTGACACCTTTTGGTACCTGATACTTTATTTAGCGCTTTATCTGCTATTCCTACATTTCGAACCAAAACTGACCAATAAAGACCTGACCTACCATTGGAACTCTGCGTTCGGGTACTCTGCTTCTGCCGGACATTCGTGCGCATTCCGGTTGCTTCGAGCCAAAACGGTACTGCTGAGTTGAAATATACACCATTGATTGGGCAGTTCGGTTAACCGTAAAATGGGATGCCGTCACAGCGCCAAACCAAAACTGGCCGTGATTTGGTAAGAGGTGGTTGAACAGCACACACACTTTTCATAGTCATCGCGACGCGAGATACAAGGGAGCAAATAATACCAACGACTTCGGTCCCTGTTACGATTAATGAAACACGCCATGACAGCGCCTCGCCAACCGACTGTGGATTACGTATTTTACGAGCAACCAACCACGATCGCTTATTTTGATGGCATCTTGCAGAGTCTACGACATGATCTAAATCTGAAGAGAGGCGACACAACAATTAAAGCATCGGATCTAGCCAACTTTACTGCTCGATTTCAACAATTACAAGAAAATCTGCTGGGAAGTGATGCAGCAAAAAAAGCACGGAAAGAAGGTCTCTCCATTCCATCTCGTATACCAGCCGCGCACTTCCGTGTTGAAGATTTAAAAGCAACCTCATCGCTGTACGTCATTCTCAGAACAGCATACAGATTCAAATTAGATCGTGGCGTCTCCGATTGGAAGTTTGACGTGCCAGAAGAAAGGGATATGCATATAGAACTAGTTAAATATATTAAAGAGCAACTGGCAAATGCTGGTCTGGACCGGACGCCACGTATTGCTTTCGATACAGCAGCAGAGCATAGAAAAGAGGAATATACACCGATGATCATGGCCATGGGTGGTAAATTTCCGATCGAACAAAGAAAAGAAGAACCGATAACCAACTAACTTCTTTCATTGCTTAGGTGACATTGTGGACGACTTTTCCGAAGCTACCCATATTATACATAACGATAAAGCGGAGCATGGACGGAAGTCATTCAATGTTTTGGAACGCGAAGGGACGAAGATGCTTGTTCATTGGATTGGGCTCCCGGATTCGTATAATTCGTGGATCGATAATGACGAAAGTCTCGATACCGTGGTTAATGACACCGAGCTTATTCCGTCACATGTAAAAGCAGACTGGGTAACAGACAGCTACAAGTACAATGAATGGATGACAGTGGCCGATTACCTATGCAAAGGAGACACCGCTGGGAAGATCAATCTGAAACGTTCAGGCGATACCTCTCAGTACGACGAGTCGAACCCAGCCAAGAGGACAAAAATACCTTCTATTGAGTCATTAATCGAACTCCATAATAAGCGACAGGAAGAAGCGCGCAAGTATCTTTCTGTGCAGATGCATGAGGTTATTATTCCCTCTTACGCTGCCTGGTTTGATGTGACCAGGATCCATCAAATTGAGAAACGTTCACTACCCGAATTTTTCAATAACCGTAATCCATCAAAAACACCGAGCATATACAAAGAGTATCGTGATTTCATGGTTAACACTTACCGGCTAAATCCTTTGGAGTACTTAACAGTAACGGCCTGTCGACGAAACATGACTGGTGATGTTTGCACGATTATAAGGGTGCATGCATTCTTAGAACAGTGGGGTCTGATTAACTATCAGGTAACAAGGAGAAAGTTGGTTATTGTCCATTTCTTTTGTTCTAAAATCATAGTCGTCAGGTTGATCCAGCCATGAAGATATCTAATGTAGGGCCCCCCTTTGATGGTGAAGTCAAGATTATTGCAGATATGCCACGGGGACTCCAAGTGATCGATAGATCGTCTGTCACTCCTGTCACTCCTGTCACTACTGTTTCCTCTACAACGAAGGAAATTCGTACTCAAAACGCAACAAAGAATCACGAAGAGCAAGTGTCTTCCAAGCCAAAGCGAAAATTAAATCGGAACTTACGACTTCGGCAAGATATTTATGATACCACCTGTAATGATAGTTTATCAGCGGATGTAAAACCAGCAATTAAATGTACCACATGCGGGAAAGAATGTTTAGAGGAACGATATTGTAGCACCAAAACGGGAGATACGTTTGTATGTCAAGTCTGCTATGATAACGACAAATTGCCAGACCAACATAGCAAGGATGATGTTACAAGGGATACGGAGCGAAAGGCATGGACAGAGCAAGAGACGATGTTGCTGCTTGAAGGGTTAGAAATGTTTGCAGAGGACTGGGATGCCGTTGCGGAACATGTTGGAACGCGGAAACGAGATGAATGCATTTTGCATTATCTACGACTTCCTTTTGAGGACCCTGAGATTGATGAAGAGGTTTCCAAAATAGGACTATTACAGTTTAATGCGTCAAAACCATCCGAAAACTCCATCATGTCTGTTGTCGCCTACCTAGCCTCCGAGGTGAGACCCGAAGTGGCTGCAGCTGCGGGACAGCAATCACCACGTCAGGTATTGGCGTCTGTGTCAGCGGAGGAAGACGAAGAGGCCACAGACGACAATCAAGAAGCATACAAACTTGAATCTAAACTGTTGAGAGCAAGGCTTTCTGAATTTGAAGCCAAGGCCGAGCAATACAGGAGAGTTGAAAAGATCGTAGAAGAAGAACGACGACAATTAGAGAAACAACGACATCAGTTGACGTTGGACCGCTTAATGATAAAGAAGAAGGTTGGCTTGATTTATCAAGAAATGGCGAAAAGGGGTATGCTGAGCAATAACATGGGTCCGGCCCAAACTCAAGTACTACAACAATCACAATCACAACCACAACCACAACCACAACAACAGCAACAACCTGTACCGGTGTCCAGTGATCCATTACCGCAGCATCCAAACAATGCACCATCAGCACGAATGCAATCACAACCAGGTACTTCAAGCACTAATCAAACTGTCACCGCTACTCCACCTTCGTAATGATGAATTATCTATTTTTCGTTTTATTCCTGTACATTTTTTTGAAATCAAAATAAAACCGTAGACTCGCTTGGCAGTGCCCTTTTATGCAGTGCTTAAGACTTTGTCAATTTGTTATAGAAATTGTTGCGTTTCATTTCAATGGCCCTTTTGTATGGTGCGGTAATAGGTGGCTGTAACGGATCTAGCGAGGTGTGGGAGGTCTTTAATGGGTAGGTACGATCAGCATCGTATCCACTAGACAAATATATCGTCAGGATATACGTACGCTCACAAATTTCCAAAAATATTCCACATTGTACTTACTTCAAGTCACCGCATGCAATAAATGGAACAATGGTTCGATTTGGACCAACAAATTCGTTCATACCATCTTTGAGGCGATCGTTTAGCCAGTATTCTTTCCTCTTCTTCGTGCAGCACTTACCATAATGCATATCTAAAAGAGGATTTACCATGGTCGGCGTATATCCTTCCGGGGGTTGATAGCCCTGGCAGACAATAAACGCTTCAATACTCGAATTACGAGAACTTCTGGGTTTGCTGCATGTCACCACCGGGAAAAAGATCTTTAATTGTGTATAGAGCAGTGTGATATCCTTTCCTCGGAAAATCTTTGCTACAAACGTTCCTCCTGGTCGCAAAACGTGCGTGGTAATATTCAAGGCCTATACGTAATCCAGCATCCATAAAGTCAGTCTTGCTTGTCATTGATCCGCGAGACAAAAAAAGAAAAATACTTGCAGCAAGTAGCAATTGAGCTTGAATATACTCATCCATGTCGTGGAGGCCGGTCACTAACATGCAGCATTAAATATCATTTCCTTCTGTCCCCTTTTCATTCTATCACTTACCATCTGGAGCGCCATCACACACAACAATATCTGCCAGCTCTCCTTCAAAATAGGAAATGATTTGTTCTGCCGTGGATTTCTTTGTAATGTCTCCCTGCAACTGAATCACACCTTCTAGTGGTGCCTGTTATTTTGCAATTGGAAAAAAACGTTTGTCATTAGTGTTTTACGTTGCTTCTTCTCTCTTGCATATTATTGTTTTTCTTTCGCTTTTCGCTTTACCATGGCTTGCAGATCGACAGCAACAATCTTTGGCTCTTCTTCTTGTGGATGCTTGGCATGGTTTTCCCTTTTGATTTTATTTGATCGTCAGTGTTTACTCTTTTGGAAGCATTTTTTCTATGTCTGGCGAACTCACTGAAGTTTCTTTGTCAAGACTTGGGACCAACTTCCGGGTGCAGCACACAGATCCACGGCACGATGAACACCTTGTTTAATGAACCAACATTAACATTAGAAAAGGTAATCTCTTAAAGAGAATCGGGAAATTCCCGCATTTTACCTTCTAACAAATTGAATTCTTCGTCCAATTGCAACAATTTGAAAGCACTTCGTGCACGCCAACCTTCTTCTTTGGCCAAACGGTAATACTAATGGCGTTTATTATTCAGGTTAAAACATGAAATACTGATAAGTTATACAAGAAAACTAAGGTCATTGACCAATACATGCCACGTCGCGCTTATCTTTGGAGGATTTGCCCATTTTTGTGAGAAAAGATGGCTTGGTCTGTGAGGATCACAGCTTTTTCGGGAAATGGGAATGCGCTTCCGCAAGAAGCAGTCCTCTTTGCCACCCTATATTCATATCTCTTTGACTTAAGAAGAAAACACAAAAAGCTCTAGCATTGGGAGACATACCAGATTTCGTCCGTCATGTTCTCATCATATTTGGGCAACTTTTAGTTGAAAATATCTCAATTTATCTTTCGATATATTGCGACTTGCCCACAATTCCCAGTGGCAAACTCACGAATTTTCGATCTTGGCTAATCGATCCGGTTCATTCGTGTTTATACGCGAAGCCATTATTTTCTAAAAGCAAATATATGTATTTCAACTCAAAATAGGCTATATGTTTGTGACGTATCAGCGATGGCGCTCTTTATCAATAATATCATGCTGCTATGGACATGCTATCTTACATCTTAAATTCATAGCTCCCATTAAGTGTTATAGCTAGATATTCAGCTTGTTCGCCGGCCTGACAGAAAATGAAAGGTGATGTATGGTTAATTTTATCAGATGCAATAAAGAAGCGATCATTTTAACGAGCACAGGACGTAAGTTTTGCTGAGTTGTATTTGGCCTCTGTTTTGGTCTTCATCAATGATGTATCCATAACCGTAACACAACACTATCGATTTTATCCTATCAAATAAGAAAGCATAAGAGATCATTAACCTAAATCCAACGGTTCCTAATTGCACATTGCATGCGTTACATACATGCGATTGCTAAAATTTTATTAGCCTGCTCCAACGCAAACACCAACTCCAAGTCCAAGGACACCAATGTTTATGCAAGCCAGCCCCTCACAGCACGTGCCAGTGCAGCTTTCGCCTCTACCCGCACATCGAGAACCTCGATGATTTTCGACAGTGTCATCCTTCTGATTTTGGATAGCCAAATGGTTGTCATGCTGAAGATCATTGCTTGCTAACCTAGGGGAGGCAAGAGCTGGAATGACCAGCATGTTGACCATATAGAAGAATAAAAAAGCCCAGAAAAGTTTGGTTTGATTTGTTTTGGCCATCGTTTGCTTGAACATATATCGTTCGATTTATCTTGCAAAGAAAGGTTAAGCTGCAGTACTGGGTCAATTTATACAATGCCCCTTTGACCTCTTGACTAGCCAGGTGCCCATGGCCACGTCTTGCGCCATGTTGACTCGACCACGTTAGGTTTACTGCGGAAGGCATAAGTGACGGGACAGCAATGCAGCATACAGTGTGTAGAAGCTGCAGAACATGAGTATTGATCTTGTTTGTTCCCATCGATCTTTTCTCGGCGTGATCGCGTTAATGCAATACCGGATACCTAAATGATTCAGTTCACAGACGTTACTCCCCTCTTCATGTCAATCAACTAACATGCTGTGTCCAGTACCCAAGTTTTATTGCAAAAATATCCATTAGCAATGGGTTATTTAGCGCCAGTGTCTCGTCGAATCATTCCTGCGTAATTGTCCGCAAACAAACAAGCAGGTACGAGACGGCTTAAGTAACTGATCAGGCTGTGAGTGAGAAACTAGCTGCTTTAGCAAAAGCCTGTCATCTTTCTTTCTCTTAAGAAGGCCCTACATTGCCGCATTTGCAGATGTTATTGATTAAACGTTGGCTTACAAAAGGTTGTGAAATCGGAGCTGATGTGATAGTATCTGGAAATAAGCGTAGCAGCTATTGTTGTACACGCCCGGTGACTTCGGTACTATGGACGGAAGATTGAAGAAAATATACACAATCCTACCTTACCTTCTGACTCTTTAATAATGGTCCATCTTATTAGTCTATTTAGCCATTTTGTGTCTTACGTGCGTGATTTGATACTATACTCTCTTACTTTCCATGCATTCTGGAACTTGTTTTAAAATAGATCGTATTCGAATCGTGGCTAGCTAGATTCAGTAGGGATAAACGCGCTAGCTGAAGTCAGCTCCTACTGTCATAGTCTGAGTCTCGACGAAAAATTGTCAACGAAGGATAAATACAATCTATTAGGCAAAAGGAAAACAAGCTTTGCCCTTGGGCATAACGAACAGCACGCAATGCGTCTTGAGAGTAATGAAAGAACGGTTACAATGCAGTGTCCATATCCAGCAGGACGAAAGAGAAGACTGTAGATATAGACCCGGGGTAGTTACTCTGCCTTATTACGCTTTACCAGTTACATGATGTAACACGAGGATCTCTCTTCCCTTGAAACTCACAAAATTATTTGCTAGGAATTTTAGTTTCCATACCAATTATATTTTCAGAGAATATATACTTAGATCAAAGCGCTTGCGCTTTTGATGTACTAAAGTTGATATTACATCTACTGTGTACTAACTCACTATGACGGAACTGGTCACATTTGTCAAGTATCCAGTTGTACTTGCCTCAAGAAATATATTTGATAAGTGATTGGTACGTCAATTTGCACGCTAACCGGATCATGAAGTAATTGAATGACAATCGACCCGTACTGACCAGCAAATGCAGAAGACGAAAAGTTTCTAGTTTCGTCTAGTTCAACTTTGTAAGATTCCATCTCTGTGTTTAGGATGGTACAAAAAGGCAACTTTAACAGCAACGGCCACACCCATCGGGTACCTTCACCGAAAGACATGATTGGTGTTGGTGGTTGTCTTTGCTTACTCATGCTGTTGTTCATCCGCCCGTTCCAAACCAATGTCTTCTCCAGAATTGGGAACTTTAAGGCAAACCGAGGTCATGCACCTTAAGCAGTCTGGGTTTGGTTAACCAATGGAGAGAGCTGCAAGTATGTTTGTGATTCATCCTTTCTTGTGTTGTGAAACGGCTCCTCTTTGTTTTTTCGCTTTCTCACACCCATTGAATCCGAAGGACGTATTTAATAACGGGATAAAGGTTTAGTTGCCTAACCTTTATCCCATTTACCTTGTGTTACCCCACGGAGGAAACAAAAGAAACGAGTATGCAATATGTGGATGAACGAAGGGCAAGAAGGGAGTTCTTCCGATAAGTTTCCACTACAGCGATATCTGCAACAGACCTGAAACTTATCAATCAAGATGGAGATGCCTTTTTTATGAGATATCGAAAATGTGGCAGCGAATCAGGATCGGGCAATGAGCGATTACAAGTGAAGTACAAGAAATGACGAGCTTGGATGGCGCCATTCTGGAAATTATCCAATGGCCACACAACATCGTAAATAGACCTTGATTGGCTGATCTCCGCCGACTCATAAATCCACTTAAAAGCAGAAAAGGGCAAAATCAACGATACAGAAAAAAAAAAGACTTATACTCTTACCTTCTCTTTATAAACACACCCTTTCCTCTGTTCTTACATAGCTCTCCAAACCAAACTTTATTTTTTGTATATTTTTCTTGTGCAATGGCAACCAACATTACTTGGCATGACGGCTCCGTCTCCTTGGCTGAACGTCAAGAATTATTGAAACAAAAGGTAAAAAGGGGAAGAAACAAATAATGATAAACCATGAATTCATTCTCCACAATTTCTACAGGGTCTGACAATCTGGTTTACAGGCCTTTCCGCTTCTGGAAAATCCACTTTGGCTACTGCACTGGAACAGACGTTACTACATGCTGGCATTGCTAGTTATCGTCTGGATGGTGACAATATCCGATTCGGTTTGAACAAAAACTTGGGCTTTGGTCCAGAAGACCGAACAGAGAACATTCGACGTATCTCAGAGGTAAACAAAAAGAAAAAAGAAAAGAGTATGTTTTGGATGTTAATCAATTACCAAAAGGTGGCCAAGTTGTTTGCGGACGCCACGGTCGTCGCCATCACAGCTTTTATCAGCCCCTACCGTGCAGATCGTGATTCAGCAAGAGCATTGCATGAAGCAGCCGGTATTCCTTTCATCGAGATCCATGTGGATGCCCCTCTGGAAGTGGTTGAACAACGAGATCCCAAGGGATTATACAAAAAGGCCAAGGCGGGAGAGATTAAAGAATTCACTGGCATCTCCGCACCCTACGAAGCTCCGGAAAAACCAGAGATCCGAATCAAGACACATGAGGTGACCGTAGAACAAGGTGTTCAACAAGTCATCCAATACCTAGTAGACAATCACTTGATCGTGGATAAGTTCAAACAATAAAAAGTAAACGAAAAAAAAAGGATATCCAAAAAGAAAAAGAAACAAGGGACCATGGTGTACATCGTTTAATATATTCTCTACAGACAAATAAGGAAAAGAAGTATAGGTTATTACAAAGTTTTGGAAATTGTGCTATGTGGATGTGGTGTGTGTGTAATTTGGAGGATGAATGATACAAGCGCAAAATAAAAATGATAAGGGTTGTTTGTTAGTTGGTGTTCTTATTTGGGGATCATCAATCTTTTCCTTTTCTTTACGTATAAAGCTCTGGGGAAGTTTCTCTTTCCTTCAGCTCCTTCCGTACATTTCCTCGTACAGTGGCTTTAAGGGACTTCGATCCACCGTGGCTATATAATATGTTCCTCCATTGTTTGTCCAACTTACAGCCTCGGAAAAGTATTCATATTCTTCCACTTGTAGAATGGACTCTGGTTTGTCCATTGTTCGTTTGTTGATCTTGTGATTTTTGGGTACAAATGATTTCAAGGATATAATCTTGGCTCCTTCCTTTAGATCCAAAAACAATTGAGCCAAGGCATGATTGGTTTGCCAATCAAAAGCATAGTTATTCACCAACAAGACATCCGCCCGTTTCAATGTCTGATACATGTCGTTGGATCCCACATCCAGGAAATCACCATGCCGGAAATGCACTTTTCCTGTGGGAAGCCGCCATGCCCTCATCCGCGCTGCATACTCTTTCAACTGCCGTTTTGCATACTTGCACGGAGTTTCCATGATCTCAATACCATAGGCCTCACATCCCGTCTGTGCAGCAACCTGTAACACTACATTACCAATACCACATCCCATATCCATAAACACACTTTTTGAATGGATCTTGGTCTTGGTAATGAATTCCTGTACCAGTACCGGATTAATCTCGCCATATACATTATTTGAAAACGCTAAGAAGAAATATGGGTGAGTTTAGGACAGAAAAATAAAATAAAATCCCATCTCTGTCTCTTTTTTTTTTCTTTCAACACACTATTACCTTGATAATTGTTCAAAGCGCCTGCTTGGTGGGCAACTGTCCGGCTATAGACTTGATACAGAATGTGGCAAGCCAATTCATATCCCGGGTTTCGCATCTCTTTTGCGTTCTTAGCAAGCTCCCCCTGCTCTTTCAGTTTGCGAATGATACGGTTAAAATCCTCTACGGCTTGGATAAATCCAGGCCCGTTACGACGATTACGATGCTTGGTCAGATTGCGCATAATGCCCTGGGATTCGTCTCCCAGCGCTTTCTGTTGAGAAGGTGTCAGATAACAGTCATAGATGAAATAGGCTGTTCGGAGAAGATCGGTGATGGGATTGTACTCGTCCTTATCTTCTGCTTCGTCATCGAACATTTTACTGCCCTGTCCCTTTAATACTGGCCTCAGAAGCAGAAAGCTATTATCCAAAGAAGAAAACAGTAGTTCACGTCAGATTTGATTGTCCCTCTTCCGTCTTTCATTGTAACCTATTCTTTTTTTACTATGATGTACCTTTCCGTATCGTTGGGATATTCCAGTGTCACTTGTAGTTCCTCATCTCCCGAAGGTGATCGAGAACTGATAGAATCCGAATCGTCATTGATTTGTGTTGACGTAAAATCTACAAAGCATGAACGCAATCGAAAACGTCAACTTTTTTTCTCTATTCTTCAGTGCGTTTGGTGTTTTTCTAGCTATCGAATGACGACGGCTTACATGGTCTGTATTTGACCTGTGTGGCTCGAACCATGCGTTCGGATTGTACCATGGTTGGTTTTGCGCTTGGTTTGGTTTCTCGTTGTTTCTTTTCTCTTCCATTTTCGCTCGACTTGGAAAGACGTCGTTTCAAGTCCATCGGTCTTTTTTCCTCGGTGTCGAGCGGTCTCTCCTGAACTGCGGACATGGCGGGGTTTTTTTTGGCTCTTAATGGGGAAAAAGGGGGAGGGCGTATGTGTGGTTGGTAGAGAGGGACGGGGAGTCGCTAGAATACCGGGCAAAAAGAAATGGGAACAAAAAGTGGGAAAGAAAGCGTGACCAGCTTTTTGTTCGTTGTTTCACCCTGGGATCGCAATTGTTCTCTCATTCCTTGATATGATTGGCTCGCTTCGGCCAGACATGGAGCTGACGCCGCTCAGGGACGCCCAAGCTTAAAATGAGACAGAACCAGTAGGAAAGGGAAAGAGGAAAGACAAAGGGACAGTGCCCTTTTGCAAACATGGCACAAATCAACTATTCCAAGTTCCCTTCCGGATATATCATATTCATGTTTACTTGGGAGCATCAAGCAAAGAGCACTAACCATGTAGAAAGGGTGTACAAAAAAGAAGGCGTGCTTGAAGTGTACTTGACTTTTAGGAAAAGATGTACTTTTTCAACAGAGCTGATTATCGTTCCCGGCGACAAGGTGTACTTTGGAACAAAAGCGTGTATACTACCTAACATATTCTGATAGATGGAAAAAGAAAACTAATTGTGTAAACAATATACTTCTTCCAGACAAACGTTCTTTGCTAGACAAAACTTGACGCACTAGAGGGGAATGGGATAAATTTTGGTGTACTTTCGACTTGAAAAAGATTGTGCACTAGTGTAAAAATTACAATAATTTTCTTGTTCTTCTAAAGCGCCTCGCATCCCATCTTACGTCTTTTATCAGTTGCAGATTGATTCTTTTCACTTGATAATCCATGAAGTATTCTGTGAAGAGAAAGGAAAGCGACACTTTTTCCTGGATAAATTGCCAACTGAAGTTGGAGCGGAGCATGAACCAAAGTACACCTTTTATCTGTTACCCTGTCGAAAGCAATAACGTACATGGTTGGGGAAATCAATCAATCATTTCTTTATATAAATAGGCTGACTATATAGAAAATGGCAAGTGGTACCTGGCAGCGTCCTTTACTTTTACTCCGAGGAGAATACTATATTCTACGTCGGCAAATTGGTCTTGCTTGGGATATGCTCCTTCTAACGGCAGACTAGACGCTGATCGTAATTACAATCCTTCTTTGAAAGTCTACTGGTATGGTATTGTTATGGTAGACATCAAGGTTGTCTTAAATCCACTCACTGCAGTTCAAAGGACGTTTTACCCGGGGTAAAATCTGGGTAAAACGTCAAATATTACCCACATTTTACTCACATTTTACTCACATTTTACCCGCCTTCTATATCTTTATTAATTTGATAAAACAGTATGTGTCGGACGTAATTACATTAATGCTATTGGACTAAGTTGTATGCATTAACGATTAACGTTAGGATTGTATTCGATTATGTTCTTTTCTTTAAGCACTTTTTATTGGATTCACTTGCTTACAACGACATTCTATTGGAGCTAATGATTCTTATCTAGTCTTTTCGATTGGATGCTCTTTTCGTTGCATGCATTATTTTAAGCAATAAAATACACTTCTTTAGTCATATATACAGAAAAACACAAAACTTTATTTTCTTGAAGGTATATAACATAATGTACTAACAAGCAGCTAAATTTACACTTGGATTTATGTAATCTTACCTAATCACTGAAGGCTAAAGAAGCATAGATTTTAAAAATGACAATTAATAAAACGTACTAAAAGCTAAACACGGTAAGATACCTAAGACGGCATACCAATAACGAATGGCAGTATTAAGTATAGGCCTACAAAAAACTATCTCGATAAGTAATAAAGTTACAACATAAAAAAATATCTGTATCATTAAAACATGTGTCATGTATTCTCTGTTTCCGTTTTTTTTAAAAAGAAGGAAAGCTACTCTATACGACAACCAAAAGGTCAAGATTAGTTACATTTACATAAGTGAATCAAAATACCTTAGTTAAAGTTAGAAGTAAGCTTTCCTATAATGTAGCTATCAAAAGAAAAAAGAATGAGATGCTGTCAAATGAAGATGCAAGCTTACCAGTAAAGAACACGCTTTCAGGTCAAGGTTGTATATCATTAGGATAATATATCAACAACGTTATGAAAGTGAGTTTGCCCATGAAGAAGTAGTGAAACACCATAAAGTGAAAAAAAAGTAGAGGAAAAAGTTTGTGAAAGAAAAGGATAAGTAAAAGGAAACATGTTACAAGCGCATGATATAAGTAGTTATGCAGTTCCTGGGAATCGCGCATACACTGCCATACCCCTTATATTTTACATTCATTAGTTTGTTTTCTCTTCTGGGGAGGGAGAGACTAAGCAACACTGAAGATTGCTCCCCCCATGGGAAAGTGGGTAAAACCTCATGTATTACCCAGAGGTAAAATGTAGGTAAAACGCAATGATATCTTATCGGCGCTGTTGGCGAATATTTACTATCGACATATAAACGACCAGAAATCGCTTCTTTTAGTGCATCTGGGTTCATTGTGATATTAGTATCAATGTTTTTCCTTCATCAGAAAGTTTAAGCCTACAGTGAAGAAAATACGGGAGTACCAAAACTTTCCATTTCGAGATAAGACTTTGAATCTGCTACTTTCTATGTGGGCGCCTTGCGGTGCACTCGTGCTTTTTGGTCATAGCCATTCCTGTGGTATCAACATAAAAACATATCCCAGACTGTAAAGCTGAACCCGAACCATTAGCACTGTCGTGTTTGACATATCATAATTAACTATCCGCTAGTCTAAACGATCTTATAAGAGTTCTTCACACCATCAGCACTTCATCTACAGATAAAACCTGATATACTCAGACATCTAGCAAAGGATATTCATAATCTAAGACTCTAGGACATTCTGCCATGATCTTAAGGTACCCTGGCATGTTCTGTCTTACGATTGGTACGACAAGACAATTACGATGGGTTACGATCTTAGCATAGATACAGCGATTTGTCATCGTCCCTGAATCGTCTTATTCAGACTCAGCTACATGACAGCTCTTCTTGACGTAGCATTAATAATTATCGATCCTCATCGATCTACTATGATTACTCAGAGATTACGCATCCTCTGATTAATAAGATATCTGAATAAGCGTACAAACAGTATAAATATCACTGGTAGACATTTGTAAATGACAATCAATCGTTACTTTGGAATAAACACCCACCAAGAGTCTCAAAGTATTTCTACACCCGTTTTATTACTAATTCTTCAAACACTTTGCTTATACGTAGAATGCAGTTGAGTAGCAATAAAGATACACTATAATCAATGAAATGCTATGGTATTGCCGGCACAAATGAATCAAGGTTTAGCCAGTAAACCATTGGTCTACCATCGCTGGAATACAATATCGTTTACATATTTAAGAATCATTTTTAATGACATAAAATTAAATCTATGCTATTGTCCATTGCATTTAACGATCCTAACAAGGAATGTGATTAATACAAAAGTGTACTGTTATAATGGTACCTTGACAGTGTTTATACTCGTCTGTAGGGTCGTATTTTTAATTTCATATATTTAAATTTCAAATGTTTTGATAATTCTGATTTTTGATAGCAGCTTTCTGAATTATGCAATTCTTTACGGAAAAAATGTTTTCGTCCAATACCGCGCCTCTGAAATGGCTATAATGGCACGCTGGATTACCAGCAAAGTAGATGCAGTTTTAAGATTGTCTTCGGCGTCTCCGCATTTGTCGACTTGCTAGCGTTGCAGGATAGGACGAGAGTCTTTGAAGCCATGAAGCTTGCAAGGGATAAGGTCGTTGACTGATAAGTAAAACAATCGTACAGCGACTGCGTTTCCCAGCTTTATACGTATCATGCAGTGTTTTAGCAGAACTTGTTCTTATATCCCGGGAATCCTCTTTGCGAACATCGTTCATGTGGCCACAAATTCCTGCGTGATCATAAGATCTAGCAGGTGTCTGTACCAGAGATGAATCGGAGAACGAGCGGTAATTTCTATTTCAGGGACGAAGATGCTATTGCTGTCAGCATGAATATCCAAGCTTTGACTGCGGTGTGGGTGAAAGTAAGAATCCACGACAGGGGAGGGCGTTTGAACGCCTTCAAGTCGTTCGATCATTTTGTCCAGGTCGTTGTTTAACTGTTTCAATTCTTGATGGAGACGCCGTTGGAAGTACTGTTCAATGAGATAATGCTGCGATTGCGTGCATTTTACATTTGACAGTGTTATTAAGCAGGATTTATCGTCTTGCAGTTTCGGACTCACGCCCATTGTATTTCTACTTGTAAAATTGCTATATCTTTCAAGTATTGCGTGCCAAATATATATGTTGGATTGCGGCAACGTCGAAGATATCACTCTATGAGTTGCAAATTTCCTGTCTTGGCTATGAAAATCTAAACATCTTGAAGGATATACGTACGTCTGCTTGGGCACAAACTTTTGTGGCAACATAAAAGTTCCTTTTTAGGAAAGCGGCGTCGGCACGCACATAGGAGAGCAGAGTTTGACCATGGGAAAGTCCCAAGCTCTGCAAACATTACAGTACCAGTATTTGACCAGCTCGGTAATATAGTCGAGGTTTAACGTACTGTTAGTCAGCTTAAAATCCTCGCTATGTCTTTCAGCTAAGCTATAATCTTGCTCACTAGCGTTGGTATAAGCCTGTCAGGAGTTATGAGAAGGTTACAGTGATATACCTCAACATTTTCTGGATTTTATGATTTCTAGGCGTTGCAAAAGTCTTAGGCAATCTATGCCTCCCATTTATCTTGTATTTGTCTCAGATGTAGTCACATAGTATATCTGAAATTTGGTCTAATAACTAGAAACGCTCATTGTTTCTGTCTTTGTCCTTGCCCTCTTGACTTTTATCAGCACCGTGGCGAATGGCATAAATCTAGTTCATTGCAATTGTGCTCGTCCTCGTCATTGAAGTGATTTAGTTAATTTAGCAACCGTTGTTGCAGTCCATGTAACTACTGCCAAAATCTTCCAGCTGTATTCCATGGAATTGTATTTAGGGAAGTCTGTCGCTCTTTTGGCAGGGTGCCGGCCGTACCGGTAACTGATATTCGCTATGTTAATCCTCCCTGAACACTCCCTACCAAAATCAGGAATTGCCCAAACCGGTCGCTGGATGTTGTGCATTGAATTAACGAAATTGCCTTGGTAATTCTGCTCCAGTGCGGGTCGGACAACTTCTACAGCTGTAGCAAAGGCGATACGAACAGACCCAGAGTGTTGCACCAAGCACAACTGGGGAATGCACGCGCGATGAAACTCCTTGAAATGCAGCAAAAGCTGCCCCTACATCGTATCTACGCCCCGTATCTTAAAGTCAGCTTAGTCAGAAGTGATCGCACGAAATCAGCCTGTATTCTCCCACTCGGATGACCCTCGAACAACTACGGACGCCATGAGAGGTTGCTTTTAATAGGTATATATGATTGTTACCTCATAACCAATTATAGCTCTTATCCTCTCTTCCTCACCTTCTCACCTCCGTTCTCTTCAGAAGATGATACCATCATTAACCTTTACGCCCTGGACACTGTTCCACCGGCTGCCTAACCGCAAGCCCCAGGGAGTTGACCATTTTGGTGCTCACAAGCTGGCACTATTCAGTGAACCCTTTGCCCTCTCGTAGCGTCCCTGTCCAAAGTTTGCTAGCGTTCGAGCATAACCCTGTCTATTTTGCCTAATGGCCAAACAATCCCACTGCACAGGAAAGGCGATCAGTTCAATTCTACTTACTTTGTACTCCATGGTCTTAGCCAGCATTCTCCGGAACTAGATGGAAATTTGTCTCCAGCCAACTCTTCAAGGATTGTAGCCTTTGGATATGGCTCGAGAAAGTTTCCAAAAAGCGTGGGTACACTCGAGGAAGCTCCACGTCTACCTCAACTCTCCATCCTCAACCTAATTATCGCTTCTGCATGCATATACATCAAGTAAACTTACGACACGCACTATGAAAAGTAGTTCCTGATGTACTATTTTTTACGTAATGAAAAATAGTACATCAAGAATCAAAGTTTCCGAGCCCGCTGCAGAATGTAACATTGGTTCCCAATGGATTATTGTTTACTTAATGGATAATAGTACATCAGGAACCAGAAATAGCTCATAGGAACTGATGGAGATTAGAAGGAACCCACATTTCCCATAGTGACGATTGACAGTAAGATATTTGAAATTCATTGAGAACCAACAACTGCTCTGTCACTTTACACTCTTTGGTTCTAACACTGTTACTAGCCGTGTTCACCCTATCTTTGGGACTTGCAAGGTCTTTTCCTTTTTACCTTTCTTGATTCCTCATACACCAATAGCTTTGTCTCGCTAATACCGTTATTGTTAGGCTTGTAACTGTGATTTTGGACTGTCCCCTCAATCTTACCGTTGCTGGTCAGTGCATAAACAGTCCTCCTTATGTGGATTACGTTGTCCTTATGACAAATTGGGACACTATAGTATTGGCTCAAATCCCGGTAGTTTCACTCGCTTTTTTTTTCAATTGGTTTGCATCAGTAATTCATACGTTCCACTCTCGAACATGGTATAACGCTTGAACTATTTATATCTAGATGGGTCAAAGTCCTTGACGATACGCAATCAAATTGTTCACAGCACCTGTATGGCGAACATAACTGTTGATTAATAGCGGCGTAACATGTAGCCACTGACCCCTCAACGTCCATTCGGGGTTCTAATTCCACATACCAGATTGTTTGTTCGATGTCATCTTCCTACTCCTCATCATACTACTCCTCGTGTCTCAGTTGCTGGCATTGCCTCATATGAGACCCAATAGGTTTGGATCCCTTTTTCCCCCTCGCTGATTGATGCCGAGCTTGTCAGCCAACAGATAGTTTCCTTCGGGTATGAATGGTTCTTGCTTACGTATATTGAGCCGAAAATGGCGTTTCCTATGACTTGTTGCGCATGTGTCGAGGATGGATACGAGTTCGTGGATCACGGTAGCACTTGATGCACTTGAATGCATGCCTAGCGGCAAGCCATGACCCTACCAGAACTGTGATAAGCGATTTCAGCTCAGCACCACCCATGCAATCTACTGCCTGCAGATTCATCAGCAGCTGACTATCCCCCTCGTTATCGTGAAGATTTGATGGTTTCTTTTCTTATCACATCTGGTGACCAGACTTTTTCGGTGAATATTTTAGTCAACCTACACCAGAATTCACCAGATGTTTTGGTTCTTTCTTGATTGATTATCTAATGCATAATAGATAGTATTCGTTTGTTATATAAAGGTGCTAGTCCTCAAATCTATGAGATGCGTGGTCATACTAGGGCATATGTAGAAAGCTGTTTTGGTGTGGCTTATGAAAGGAATGAGACCAACAGTGCTTTCAAGGCAATACTCTCTTATGACATAGTCCTTCCTTCTTTGTGATAAACCAAATGAAAACCCATTCGCCGTAACGATGTCTATGTGTAAGCGCAGGTAACATAGCTTATTCTTGGCGTTGACGTGCTGTAATGGGAAAAGAATTATACGTCACCAAAGAACGCTTTTCATTGAATGACTTGTTTACTTCAGAAACTACTCCGTGGCTTCTGTCTAGCGGCAAGCATAATTTCACCAAGCTGCACTTTTGGGCGCGAGCATGTTGTTGAACATTCCGTCTCAGGTAATATCTTTGCCATCTGTGCAACAAGCCGTAGCCATAAGCGGTCACCAGGTGCATTTAAACAAAGATGCAACAACAAAAATTAGATATGTAGCAGATGTGAAATACCATTTCAGCATACCATAGACCTCCTAACTACCTTGAAAATCCTGAACGCAATTTCCGAATGAGTAAAAAGGGAAAGCCACAACTTCGTAGACCCGAGGACGTGATCTATGTACCCAGGTTGAATTATAACATGACTCATCAAGAGATTTTTTAATCCAAGCATGTCGTGACAAGTCTATACAGTACATTGGATAATTAGACGAAGAAATAGATCCAAAAAAGAAATTTTCTAGCCAATCAGAAGGAAGAATGAAGCAAAGGGTCCTCATACTCCGTATAGAATGGTCCCCTATAAGCATTTTCATACTCCTTACAGTATAAAATAATGTGAAAGGATGTTGTAATTGCGAACTGGAGGGGTTTTCTTGAATCCAACAGCACAGTCATGTTTCGGGCCGCTCACAAGGCTGGTGTTGACCTTAGCCTTCCATTTTGCTGCTGTGCCAAAGACTGGCTAGCCAAGCATCTCATGGGCGAATATTGATCCAGCTGACCTTCCCACAGAAAACGAAGCAGATGTTTTATAGACATACCGATTGACTATGCATCATATATTTAAAGTCCTTGTGTAGTAAACAAAAAATAAAATGAGAAAAACATAGATTAAAGTGAAAATGCAAGAATGATCAGTTCATATAGCTTATACCATCGCATCTACATATACCTCTAAAACCCTGACCTAAAAGTTATTTTCGTCATATTTCAAAATAATGGATAACCATATGCAAAACAGTACTCTTGTGATAAATATAGGAAATGATAATAGAAGGGCATGATGTGGTAATTGTGAGGAAAATAACCAAAATGTCGCAATACCGTGTGCATTAACTTGAGCGAGGTATCGCCTGACAATAGCCTGATTCGGTACCAGCTTGAATGGTTAAACAGTGATTCTCTGAGGCTCCATTTTTAGTAGGATGTGCTGTCTGGTACATTGCTGCTTCGTTTCGGAAATCGTTAGGATGGGGAGACGAAGTATCGGTGACAAGATGATGTGTATCCAAGATTTGCTCACAGTGTGCGCAAGCGTGCGAATATAGGTTGGAGGAGGCCTTTCGGATGCGCTCGAATTGTTTAAGCATATCATCAAGATCATCGTTCAGATCGTCCAATTTTCTTTCAAGTTGCCATTGAAAGTCCTGTATAATACGATGTTGCCAGGATCCATTATATGGTGTAAATGGGGAGGGTTTCTGTGTCTTCGGTTTGGAATGTTCATTCATTATACCGTACTGCATACAGAATTGTAACAATTTACTTATTAGGGGTTTCAATCGTCTTTATACTGTACAAAGCGGAATTTTAGAAACGTCAGTTATAAATTCATTTGCTGCTGTAATTGAATTATTTTAAATTACCGCAAATTATAAGCATGGTTGAAACCTTGCTAAGGAGATGTTATCTGATGTTAAGAATTTTTAAACCGTGCTTTATGATCCAACACTTCGAATGTGGCTGGGGCGGCGTTGGGGGCGCTTCATTTAAGGGATATTTTTTACAGTCCGATACAGGACAATAAACTATTGTAAGCGCGAACTCCTACAAAGATTCAGTCTTTGACTTCCAGGGCAACCAACTTCACTACATGTTTTACAGCGTTTGTTGTATGTTTTAGTTTCTACCGTATGGGTTATATGTTGTGTGTGCTGAGGTCCGTTACTATAGCCATAGTCTCAGACCTTGACTAAGGCAGCAGGCTACAATACCGATGGATGGGGACAACGGTACGTGTTAATTATGGATTGCTTGAGACAAAATCATATTTGTAATACCCATCACTACTTTGGATCTCAATTAGGATATACTACGTTCACTAATACCACTCGGATAAAAACGATTGCTTGTGATATGTGCGAGCCATTGAAGATCATACCAGTTATACATCTCGTGTGCTCCTTATGTGTAATTTTGCGTGTCTCACAATATTGGCCATAATTGATACACTTAACGTATATTACGACTATCTATATTTAAAGCTGTTGTTAATTAATTAAGTTGCTGCTAAAACGTTGTTCATTTCGGCATGAAATTTGATATTGAAGCCTTTAGTAAGACATCGCATGTCGTTAATTTCAAGCTAAATAATAGAAATAGATGGTATCAGCTTGTCTAGCTGTTAATCTTCACAGCACAGGAACGTGTTTCCTTTATAAAGCTACGCATGAACGTAGTATGTCCTGATTGAGATTTAAACTGGTTATCGGTATCTCAAATGTTTTTGTCCGCTAACGAATCTTTTTGTCCCAAGCAATTCCCGTAATTTAGGGGTAGGGGCTGCAGCGGCTTGAGCTGTGGTATGTCGATCTACACCTATATGTTTAATTGGCAGCTGAGCTTGTTGGGTACTATTGATAGTGCTCTGTATAACTTGGTTTTGCATCCAATGGAGATAAAACAAATAGAAGAGCGTGCGGATACTTGTAGTAGATCGTAGTACCATTGGCTTGCTCGTTCCATTTAACTGTAACATTGGTCTATCTGTTTGCGGCAACTTGGGGACCATCTTTATAATTTCCAATAAGACCAGCTTTTGGCTTGCTTGCTTCGCAGCGCACTAACACTTCCCCCACCCAACCCCCCACCCGCTGTTGGTGTAGGCATATAGATAAATAGCAGTGAGGTGAAAATGCAGTGAGAAATGAGTTTATTAAGTCGAAAGTTAAAGTAGTGTCATGAAATACTATATCATGGACGGTCCTCAGATCTATACAACCATATTCAAACAATAAGAATATTATAAGTGGAAGAATCGATCATCATAAGACCGGCCATTGAGAAAGTATAACACCATTGCACATTACTGCACAATTACAGTGAAGAATAAGTGTACAATATTACCCACCATATACTTCCCTGTAAACAACATTGCGAGTAATCGATGTAGCTGACATTGCAGCGCCCTCTGGCCTGGGAAAGAAAACTCTGATGCTGTTGCATGAAGAGACTCTTGAGAGCGCAACATACAGCTGTCCATGAGAGAACACTGGCTGTGGCAAATAAAGACTCATATGACGAAGAGTCTGCCCTTGCGCTTTGTTGATCGTCATTGCAAATGTCACCCGGACTGGTTTCCAATAAGATTGGAAAACAACTTCTTTCCTCTCTCGTATGCACAGGAAACAGTGGATATCTTGTTTTTTGACGGCTTGGCAAAAAATCTTGCATTTACATAAACCAGATTTTATGCTGCTATCAAACGGCTGCAGATGGTATCGTTGCAGAGGTTGTTTTGGTATCGAGATTATGTCAAAGTTGACCGACATTAAAGTAGAAGAAGCCGGACTTTGTCATTCACGCCAAAGCTGTGGCAAATCGTCATCAAGTTTAAGGTATGTTTGCTAAATATCGTTTTTAAGCCTTATTTTGAAGTGGGCATAATATCTTCTTTCAGTACGGTTCGCAATTCACACCTACTATGTAACATCAACAACATGAATTCTATATCGCTAGTACACGTACACCCAAATTATGCCTGGTTCTGTATTCAGTCATGATGTTGCAAGAAAATCTTGGAGTGGCATCATAAGCATTAAGGCGCCGGATAACGTTTTGATGAACAGCGCCTTCAAGGGAATTTGTGCCTCGGATGCAGCTATAAACCGTAAGCCCGTCCGTATCCCAGTATTTTGGGCAATATAGCGGTATTTTGCTTGGTTCACTGAGATAGCCCTTGGCTACAAGTTCAAGAAAATTTGCTGCTTCTTTCCAACCCTGTCCATTGAAAAGATGCTGTCCTGTAGCAGAACACTTTAGCGGGCCAAGCGTAACGATTACTTTGTACAATAGGTAAATCAGCTGGCTTACTAGAGGGATAACAGTTCGAATTCGTACTTGGACCCAAGCTTTTCGCTGCCGTATCACTGAAGGAAAAGAATTAGCATATTAAAAACCATTAACCTGGTTTACCTCTTTCAAAAGAAAGACCCTTGAATTGCAGGATGCTTTTGACGCCGTGGATATCATCTTTATCTTCACAGTAAAATGCAGTCTGTCAACATACGCTGAAACTCAATCCTGAGTCTATGCTTTGCTGGAACGGATATATGCCTGAGGGAATGCCACATATCTTGAATAACACGCCTAGGGGTACCTTCAGAAAGCACGGTTGCATTTGCAAGGAGTTTATGAAAAATTGTTGGTAAGAACTTTTCGGCCATTTCTACTGCATGCTGATCAATGGCGAGGTTTCAACTTGTTGACCAGAGAATCCTTCATAGTTTATACCTTTGCCATCTACTCCAAAATCTACTTCATCGTTTTCACCTGGTCATTTTCACCATTTAGCTCAATAGCTTCACTATCAGTACGATTTTCTAAATCCCGTTTTATGGGGCTGTTGTTGTGGTATTCAGGTTGTCGCCTAAATTTTTTGCCGTTGGCCGTATTAGTTTCCTATATGTCTACAGATGACAATAAATTTATTTAACGTCTCAAGTGAGCATAGGACGAAAATATCGTGTATCTGCTCGAGCCAGATCAACTATAGGGGGAAATGAAAAACCCTGACGCGGCAGCAGGGAAAAAAGGCAGAGGCAATATGGAGTGGCAACTATTCTTACTTGGAAGAGGGTAAGAGAGCGCAGGCAAGAGATTTACTGGCAGTGTTAAGCCATGAGAGGAAGTTTTGGATGGGAGGCAGTGACGCGTAGGCAGGCAGGGATTGTATATTGAGATGGCAGATTTGGTCGAGTTCTGACAGGATCTGTTGCAACACCGGCTATTGACCCCGCCAATACGTTTGGCGAGAGGGATGACGCGACGGTTTGGTAGGCAGGCTGTTCAGAACGTGGGAAATCGAATCTTCAATATTATATGGATGCGCAGGCGAATGAAAGTGGCGAAACAACGTAGGACAT